>JAWZTI010000240.1:0-39929 GCA_039880955.1 Chlamydomonas urium | reverse complement strand
CAGCGGCAGCCGCAGCTCCACCTCCAAGCGCAGCAGCACCAGCAGCGGCGGCAAGCAACAGCGCAGCCTCCGGGGCCTCATCATGGGCCTGTTCAGGCGCTCCCGGGACGACGTCGTCAGCTTCCAAGACCAGGTACCGCCCCACAGCCGCGACTCGTTCTCGCTTCCGCCGCCCGCGGAGTGTAACATGCCGGGGACGCACAGCGACATGTGCATCCTGCGGGTGCGCCGCACGCGGCTGGTGGAGGACGCGCTGTCGGAAATCAGCCGGCAGTGGCGCAAGGACCTGTTCAAGCCGCTACGGGTGCACTTCATTGGGGAGGAGGGCATTGATGCAGGCGGCGTCAAGAAGGTGCGGGGAGTACAGGGCGCAGGGATGTTTGCTGCGCTTGATGGCGCCTGGGATGGGTGGCATGGTTGTTGCTGTGGTGGGCCGTGAGCCTGGGGAACCAGAATGACAGGCAGAAAAGCAGCTACTGCTGCTTGTCGCTGTCGTAATGCTCTGGAAACTCTGACATTCGACATGTACACCACCCCTTCTGTCAACCTCTGCAGGAATTCTTCCAGCTTCTTGTGACGCAGCTGCTGTCGCCCGACTATGGCATGCTGGTCTTCCAGCCCGAGTCCAACACCTACTGGTTCAACCCCAACAGCCTTGAAGGGCCAGACCAGGTGCGCGGAAAGCAGGGAATGCGCTAGCTCCTGAATTGCTCACCTTGTCAGACAGCCAGATCATGCCAACTGAATCCATGGCACATTCCTGGAGGATTATCAGTCCTGATTCTTGATGAGAACGCAGGGCCTCACCCACCACTTACCTAACCTGCTTCATGCCTCCCCGCCCCTCCCCTCACGACCCGCAGTACCTACTCCTGGGTCTGGTGCTGGGCCTGGCCGTGTACAACCGCGTGCTGCTGGACTTCCCGCTGCCCCTCGCGCTCTACAAGAAGCTGCTGGGGCAGCCCGTGGGGCTACGCGACCTGGAGGACATGCAGCCCGCCTTCGGCCGCAGCCTGCGCTCTCTGCTGTCCTATGACGGCTCCCAGGGGCCGATGCAGGATGTCTTTTGCCTCGACTTCACGCTGGAAGACGAGAGTTTTGGCGAGCGGCGCGTCATCGAGCTGGTGCCCGGCGGCCGCGACATCGCGGTGACGGAGGAGAACCGGCTGGAGTACGTGGAAGCTGTCGTCGACGAGCTGCTGAACCGCAGCATCGGCAAGCAGTGCAGCGCGTTTGCGTCGGGCTTCCGCATCCTGTGCGACGGCCCCGCAATACGGCTGTTCAACGCGCAGGAGCTGGAGCGCCTGGTGTGCGGCAACCCGAACCTCGACTTCGACGCGCTGCAGGGCAACTCCAAGTACGAGGGCGGCTACAGCGCGGCCACGCCCGTTGTGCAGTGGCTGTGGGCAGTTGTCAAGCATGAGCTCAGTCTGGAGGAGAAGAAGAAGTTCCTGAAGTTCTTCACGGGGTCGGATCGGGCGCCAATCGGCGGGCTGGGCACGCTGCGCTGCATCATCCAGCGCAACGGCACCGACTCCAACAAGCTGCCCACCAGCCACACCTGCTTCAACACGCTGTTGCTGCCCGAGTACGCCAGCAGGGACAAGCTGCTGGCGCTGCTGCGGGTCGCCATCACCTGCTGCACTGGCTTTGGGCTTGAGTAGGATCCGCAGTGCAGTGACCCTGATGGACGCGCTTTGAAGCAGAAGAGCTAGGCTAGCAAGCTTTTGTACGTGGCGGCTTCCCTCCCCTTCCTGCTGATCTCCGCCTCTGGGCAAGGGCGGTGCAGCCCTTGCCTGCAGCCTGGGACTGACGGTCTTGTGAATGGCGCAGCCCCTGTTCCTTTTTCTGAGCCTGCTAGCTCACACTAGCCACTGCCCCCGCACTCACTTGCACATACCATGGTGGCGGGCCCCCTCGTGATGTCTATGTGATGCACTCCGTTCACTGTGTCGCCTTGCGCTGCTGTATGCACACCCTCCGCTCCCGTGCACTATGTATCGTACAACGTATTACAATCGGCATCCTCAATGCTGTGAACCACTTCTGTGATCCATTAAAACTGAGTAACGTGGTCCTTTAAATATGCATTCCCCTGCAGTGATGTTCTTAGTCGTGGTGAAATGCGGTGTGGAACATGTAAAAGTTGAGTACCTAAGGTCATAGCTACCCTTTTGAGGGAGTTGGTGACAACAGGAAAGGTGCGGAGGAACAGTAAGTAGTGTAGGATGCAATAACTGCACATCACCCCCACACTGCATGCAGCGTGCCATTACCGGCTACGCTGGCTCATCTGCTCAGAGCAGCTGGTGAGTGCAGTTTGATGACATTAAGTGTTCCCACTCGGGCACAGACCATGATGGTGGCGACAGTTGATGCACAGGTGTTCCTCCAGAGCCACTGTGACAGCTGCATTGTGACAGCTGGCAGTGATGGGAAGTGTGCTTGGGTGAAGGCGTCCATGGGCCAGCTGTGCGTGAGAAATCCTCACTGAGGGTGCGAATGTGCTACAGCCTGCGCACAGAGAGAGAAAGGGTACTGGTTACCTGACGACTCCAGGATCCAGATCGCAACTCCACCCATTGCGGTGGAGGTGTGTGGAGCAAGTACAGCGCCTACATCCCCAGCCAGCTGGCCACATCAGGTGACCATTGAGAAGTACACCGCTCGTCCTCCCATGCAGGTTCTGCTGCCATCATTCCCCGTACCATCAAGGAACCCCGTGCCCGTGCCATCATGCGCCGCTGCCACGTACCCTCCAAACACTCTCACTTGATCAGACGCTTCCTCGCCAGCCATTGCACGCGCTGGTGGATGCTGCGGCCCATGGCCTTGTTGTACGCTACCGTCTGCTTGATGAACTTGCGTTCGCTGGGGTTGAGCTGATGCTGCCGCTTCCTCATCTCCAAGGGAAGGTCAGCCTCGGCACACTTGCGCTTCAGCTGTGCCCATGCAGCCTCCACGTTGCCATCAGTGACGTTTACTGCTACCGCGTAGCTCCGGCATGCATGCTGTTGCACCAGGTGCTGCACGGTGCCTGCTAGCGCTGAGGCATGCTGAAGAAGAGGTGCACTTGCTGAGAGGGTCCCTGACAGCAGTGTCCGTGCGGCTGCCAGGCCCTGCATGATGCGCGGATTGCGCCTCTGCAGGTTTGGCAATTCAGCAAATTTTCAGCAGTGGATACGTTGAAGTGTGCCGGAGCGTCGTCTCAGATGTGCGAGTTTGGCCTGTCGTCAACGCCCAACGTGTTCACTCAACATGCTGTCTGCCAAGCGTGCTCCCGTTGCCTGCGCCACCCGCTCCAGGAAGAGCGTGGTTGTCAAGGCTGCATGGCAGAAGGCCACCACCACTGGTGCGGAGGACAACACGGATCGTGGCAGAGGGCAACCACCAGCCTGCAGCCCTGCACTCATCGGCGCGTCAATGTCAGGGAATGAACGGGGGACCGTGGTGATGTGAACTCGCGCGCCTGCTGATGCCTGCTTGCCCCGCAGACGCCCTGAAGGCCGCCGGCGGCAAGATGGTCGTTGAGATCGGTGGCAGCAAGGTCCTGGTGGCCGAGGTCAACGGCGAGGTGTGTTGCTTGGGTCCAAGGCATGAATGGCTCCACCCATGTTCGGACATGTGGCTGCTGTGGAGAATCTGGCAACCTGCTGCTTGTGCCCGCTTCTTATGCTTGCTCCTCATGCTGACCCTCTCGCCTGACCGTCATGCTTACTGTGCAGGTTTGTGCCGTGTCCAACAAGTGCTCCCACCTGGGCCTGCCCCTGGTTGGCAAGGTGTGAATGGGATCGCTAGCAACAAAGTGGAAGTACATGCAGCCAGGGCAGCACTGTATGCACGATAACCATGAGTGACTGACCTTAACACATTTTCTGCTGTGTGCCTGTTCACCTTGCAGACCGCCATGTTCCAGGGCCAGATCAGCAACGGCTGCATTGTGTGCCCTGCCCACAACACTGCCTTTGACCTGAAGACCGGCGAGGTCAAGGTGAGCTGAGCATAGTTTGCTGTTTGGACGCTCTGATGAAACACAGGTCTTGGCTGTTGTGATGGTGTCTGCAGCATCAGAACTCCAACGCGCCTTTGCTCTGGCCTGGAGAAAGCAGCGTGCTTGCTGAGCGCAAACGCACCAGCAGCAGGATGAAGCACACAAAAGCCGCGCTTCAGTCTTCAAGTTCACAGTCGCATCATGATCGCTGCTCCCCTGCAGGGTGAGTGGTGCCCCAAGTTCCCCAACCTGCCCCTGATCGGTAAGGTCGGTGACAAGAAGCCCCTGCCCACCTTTGAGTCCCGCGTCACTGGCTCTGACATCGAGGTCAACGTCTAAGTGCTGCCTCGGCTACTGCAATAGCAACGCCAGGAAGTGCTGCACAACAACATGCTGCTGAACAGGACCACGCAGATCATATCATGTGACGCATATGAGATGGTTATTTAGAGGCGGATGCATTATGTGCGCCAGTGAGGTTGCAAGCCAGTTTTTGAAATGCGGGGATGAGGGGCTTTACGAACGACACCCTCAGTTTTTCACATCCCCTGTCTTCCCTTTGGCGCTGCACAGCACGCCGCAGCAATTTGTGAAGGGAGTTGCCTGCCGAGGCCTGCACGAGGTGTGAAAAGAAAAACAATTTCCAGTCTTGGACAGGGACGAATATGAATATTCAAGGGTGGAACTGAGTTGATGATAACACAGATTTAAAGTCATGAAGTGGACGAGCAGGGTGGGAGCGTTCTTGATCGGAACGGACTCAGTCTCACATTCAGGCTACCTACCAGCAGCTGCAAGTGCTACTGGGAACTTGGTGACATCAGGTCGCATGCGAACCTGCTTTTGAAATTCCAAGCTGGTCTCCAATGTCCAGGGACTTGAGAGGCAGGGCCACCATCTCTCAGAAGGTTGGCCAAGATGGCGCAGGGGATGCACTGTTGCCTGGATCCGCATCACGTGGCCCTCACGTACTGCATTCGCTCGCCTCTTGCCGCCTGCACACAAGGCAATGCCACAGCAGCACGGCACTGACTTTGGTACGGACCGGCAGACATGCTGAAACATGCAGGGCATATGCTGTGCTGGCAATGCTGGCATACCCACTGCCCTCACTCATTGGCCTGCCTCTCTGTGGCACCATCCCACCTTGGGGTTATGTGCATAAACTTGCTCCAGCATGAAACACAATCCCAATCCAGAGCAGGAGCACATAGAGGATCACCTGAGGGGTCCTGATCAGCCCAGCTTGTGTACATCACAAGGTGCCTTTCCCTCCTCCCCCGGCACAGGTGCCTGCCCCTGCCGCTACATGACCCGTGCCTCACCCGTGCCTTGAGCTGCTTCAGCTCCTGCTGCAGCTGCTCATTGCGCCGCTGACTTTCGGCCAGCGCCGCCGCCTGGTCACGGTGCGCCGTCAACAGCGCCTCGCTCTGCTGCTGCGCTGCTTCAGCCCTGTCACGACAGAAGGCGTGCACCAAGCAAGCAGCGTCAAGCGGCGTCAGGCGCAGCAAGGAGACGATTAGAAGTGTCGGTGTTGCAGCTCGCTGCCCTGCAGGATTGCTCCCAAGTGACAGGGATCTGAACTGGGAGGTGGACGGCTTGAGTCCTAGGTAAACCCCTAACAATCAGGTTGTGGCAAGAAGGCTCAAAGGCACGGTTGCTTGGAAAACGCAAAGTATTTAGAAAGGCACTTTAAGGCCTCACCTGTCCACTGCGTTCTGTAGGCAGGCCTGCAGCTCCTCGGCGCGCCCCTTGAGCTTGGCAGCGTACTGCGCCTGCGCCTCATACGCCTGCAGGCAGCCACGACGAGCGGCCCGGGTCACACCGGGTTCAAGGTTGGTTGCAGTGTAAAAGTTTTTGCAACGGCGCAAGCACTCACAGGGACGGATGTATGCATGTTGCAACCATATCAGCAGGGTTGTAGCCAAGCCTGACAACATGCAGCTTCAGCCAGCGACAATTTGTCGAGTGAAACATAACAACAATCAGTTTAGGGTTTAGCCATTTAGAAGGAGTGGTTGAAGCCCATAAAGCAAGCCTGCCATTCAAGTCTACCATGGCCGGATGGGCCACGCAGCTTTGTTTTCTCCTCCCCCAAGCCCCGCCCCTTCGCCCCTAGTACCTTGAGCACCGCGTGCAGGACCTGCAGGTGTGGGCTGCACGGCCCCTGCGTCAGCTGCAGCAGGCACGTCAGCCACTGCACCTCCCGCAGCATCAGGCCCAGAGCAGCCATGACCAGGAACCCCATGTCCTGAGCACGCACGCTGCCTGGCAGCGCAGTGATTGCAGGGGAAAGCAATCAGGGGTCGGGCGAAAGTGAGGGCAGGAAGCCAGGGTACGATCTGTAGGTACATTGGTTGTCAACCTCTGCAATTTAAAAGGGCTAGAGGTTGAAGCACGACGATAGCTTGCCGCAGCACCACCTCTGTTCATCCCTGGCCCACTGGCTCTTGGGATAAGGCAACCCAAGCCTGTGCTCCATTCTACCCATGGCACCTTAATACTCACCCGTTGTTGCATAGCTGGCTACTTGCAGCATGAAGTACATCACCCCCTGCATGTGGCCAGGGTCCAGCGCCGACACCGCCGCGGCATGCAGAACGTTGTGCCGCGTGGTTGCGTCCTCCTGCTGCTGCTTCAAGCGCTCGAGGGCCTCTGCCTCGGACACCTGGTGGCTCTCCTGTGGATCAGTTGGCAAAGGGATGGGGTTGCTGAGGGGCTAAGGGGTTGAGGGAGCAGTGGGCCCAGTTGGGCAACAAACGTTGCAAATGCTGTGTTGGCTTGCCCATCGCACACCCAGTGACTGTCGTGTTGAATGGTGCTGGCACTCGAGAGAGGCATGGCGACAAGGTAACAAGGGGTTCATGGCGGTAACAAGGGGATCTTGTGGCCCCACAAGCAAGCACATGTTCCCTCAGCCAAACCTGGAGCCTGGCTACCGACTATCTAATGGTGTGCATGACTGTGCGGCAGATGCTTTACACTGGCCATTCAACCCAAGACTGCTTATTTGAGTTTTCATGCACTAGGTTCTAAGATACTGAGATGCCAAGGTACTGTTCGCATCACACCTGCAGGACGACAGTCTACTTTTTGCTTTACAACAGCATCATGTCAATCCATTCTTGCAAGAGATTCAGTCTTGAGTCGATACTCAAGTCACACCTGTATTGACTTGACGAGGCTGACGAGGCGGTCCACTGCCTCCTCGTGCTTGGGCCCCGTTGAGGTGTAGGGGTTGAAGGCCATAAGGTCAGCAGACATCTGCTCTGCCACCTCGGGCTGCCACTGCAAGGTGCACAGCATATCATGCCGTGAGATGGAAGTCATTCAGAGGAGTGCCAACCTTGGAAGCTGTCAAGTGCACCCCGATGCTGTTGGCAGCAGCCTGTTGCTCACACCGCCTGACTAAGCTGCAGGCTCGTGCACGCATCATCACATCACACGCACCATCAAGCAATCCACCATCCTGCTACAAGGAGCCCCCTCTTTGACTCTTGCAGGTACTCCGCCAGTGCTCCTCACCTGGAGGCTGGAGGAGTCACCGCCCTGCACATCGATCACAAGATTTTCAAGCCACTGCCACAGCTCCTCAGTCTGGCAGCTGCTGGCACCCAAACCTGAGCCGGAAGGACGGCCTACGCTCGTTACTTGCTGCTGCTGCTGCTGCTGCTGCTGCTGCTGCTGCTCCGCGGATTGCAGCACACCGGCGCCTGCCGCCAAAAGCCTGCTGCGGAGCATGGCTGCCTGCGCTGCCTGTGGCGACATGGACAGTTGCACTGCTTGCACTGCCTGCGGCGATGCCTGAGCTGCCTGGTGTGGTGATCCATGTGGCGAGGTCAGCACGCTGCTCTTGCGGAAGGCAGAGGGCTCCGATTGCGCCGGGCCCCTCGTGGATGTCATGGCCTGAAGGCTGGTCTTGACAGGGGATGCCATGCTGAGGGCAACGTTGCCCTTCTCCAGCAGCACCTACGGGGAGGCGCATGTGGAAGCAGGCGGGCAGCAAAGTTGGTGAGTGCTTGCTGGTGCCGCGCGGCCATCCATGCAGTCTGGCTGTTGGTGGGCGATTCCTTCAGGACCCTAACGACTGGCAGCGCGTGGGCGCCCTCTCACCTCCACCCTACCGCGCATGCGGCGGACGATTGCGTCCAGCTGGTCTACGCCGCTCATCTTGCCCTGCGCCGTCACGAGGTAGTCCCATGCGGCCGACGCGGGAAACTCGACGGGCGCCTTCGGCAGCGGCCGGAGCAGCTCGCACAGCAGCGCGGCTTGCGGGTGCGCGCGATGCTGCTGGTGCTGGCTGGGGCTGGGGCTGTCGACAGGCTGCTCCTCGGCTAGCTGCTGCAGGATCTCTTCCGCCTCTTGCACGTGGCCGCCCAGCTTGGAGCGCACCACAGTGCCCTACAAGCAGGAACAGGCAAGCAGCACGCAGTCAACAAATATGCAGTGTGTGCAGCTCCAGCTCTAGGCCTTGCTTTGATTTTGCCTCGACAGCAGCATTGCGGTGGGCCTCTGTTTCAGCAGGGCACCAGTGTTTGCCTAGCAAAGGCCTTGAGCAGGAGTGCAAGATGCTTTGGTCTCAAGGTGGGATGAGCGGCCTGCCTGTCAAAGGCTGCTGCCTTGCCAGATGCCATTTGACCACGCGTCCAGTTGAAGCCTCAATTGCGCTGGAGTCATGCCCCTAGGAGTACTAACAAACCCCTTTCCAAGTGTGCATGGGGCCTCCGCCCGCCCCCTCATCCGCTGTAAAACCCCAGTACAAACACACCCCACCATTGCAAACTCCTGAAGCAGCTGCAGCGCAGTGTCCACCCCTTGCGCAGCCTGCTGCCGGCCGTCCAGCTGCGGACCTTCGTCCAGGAACTTGGGTGCCTGCAGGTTGGCGTCGTCGCCATTGAGCTTGTCCACCTGCTTTTGGAGCTGAGCGGACTGCTTCATGCCCCAGGCACCCAGCACCACGCTGCTGCTGCCGCCAAACAGCCTGCAGCGTGCGTGCAATGTCAGTGCACGGGATCAGGGTCAGCATTGGGGCATGTAAAGGAAGGGCACGTAAGGAAAGGGTCTGAATCAGTGCAGCAAGGGTCAGCACTGAGGTACATCATAAGGGCACATCAAGCAAGGGTCAGCATGAGCACTGAGGCACATCAGCTGTGCAACCCGGTTGCGTCAAGCAGGGTGCAGGAGGTCAAGTACTGGGCTCCACCGCCACGGTCTGCGTAAGTGAAGACACAGAGGCCATGGCCTTCGGCTGCCTCATTCTGCCAACTCATGCCATCAAGTGTGTCACTCTAATGCAGCGTCAACGCTTACTTGTCTCTGTCCCTGGCAGACGACGCCCTCTTGGTCGCCCGCTCCAAGATGTCACGGTACCTTTGCGGGTGGACGCACAGGCCCAGGCAGAGCAGCATGAAACCAGCGTTACTCTTGCGCAAGCAAAACAGGAGGAGTCGTCGGGCAACCAAATGCAGGTGACGTTGTGCATAAGATTATGAGTAGGTTGAGCAGCGATTACTGATGCCGCAGCTATGGCTTGAAGAAAAACTGTGTGGTGGTAGCAGCGCACACCGGCCCGCACCTCACCTGGTGTCAGGCTGGTTGCCGGCCCACGTCGACGGGATACGGGGCGTGGCGCCATCGGAGTCCGCCGCACGCTGCCTGCTGCTCAACGGCCGCCGCTGCGGCACATACTGCGCACTGCTCACCAGTACCCCCCGTGGGTTGGCACGCGCCAACGCCTGCCGCGTGCTAAGGCCACGATTCCACGACCCCTCCCCCGTCAGCTGGCCCTGGCTGCCAGGCGACCTTGGTTCCAGCTTGTCTGAGTATCTCACCTCGCCCCTCTGCCTTGCTGCCCCCAACTCTTGTGCCTCAACAGCGGAATGGCTAGGGCCTGGAGCGTCTGGCCCTGCCCCCACCACTGCCGCTCCTGCCATTCCATGCACCCCCAATTGGCCGGGGGCGCTAGGCCCAACACCTGCACCCGTGGGTGCTGACGCTACTGTTGCTTTTGCCGCCGACTGCTTCGTACCTGGCGCATCTGTACTGTTGCCTAGTGTAACATCCCCGCCCACATGGCTGTCGGCCGTTGAGCCGCCCTCGCCCGCTACGCCCTTCATGGTTGTAATGTTGGCCAGGTTGAGCAGCGGCACATGCGCATGGCTGAAGCTCCTGCTGCCTGCTCCCGCAAGCTGCTGCTGCGCCGCGCCTTGCCCTGCACGGGAGGCCATTGCCTCTGGGGAGGGGCAAAAGCTGTTTCAGTTGGAGGTTGTGGTGGATCTTGCCCTGCCTTTGGGACCCAAGGGTGGTGATGCGCGGGCGCGGGGTGCTGGCGTGTTGCAAAAGGGAGGCGACGCTGCGTTGTTGTGAGGGTATTGAATAAAGGGGCGCAGCGTGGGTCTGAAGCGATGGCTGCCTCAGCACAGGCTTGGTTGTGGAGGTGTCTGCGCTGCGTTGCCCTGACATGGTGCACACACCACACAGCATTGTGGGATTGACACAATCCCCTGCCAACGCAGAATATGCAACCATGGACATCAGGCCTCTGACAATCTAAGGGCGTCCTTCATGCGCTTGCGGCACCCCGCGGTCTGTGGAACGGCCCACCTAGCTACCTGTTGGCACACGCAAACCTGCACTCGAGGAGTCCCCTCTTTGACCCCAGGTAGCACTACCCAATGCTCAAGCCCATATAAACCCTCAGCCAAACCACGCCCTGACCTCACCCTTAGCTCAGTCGCATCCAGATGCCCCGCCCTCGCCCTCACTCCCACCTTGGCACCGCTCGCCAGCAGCAGCCTGAGCTGCCCAAGTCGAAGGTTGCTGCGAGCGTTGAAACAGCGCCCCTGTTGTATGGGGTCCGGCATTCCGCCCTTGCTTCGCCAACAGCCTGGGCGGCTGTGGGCGCCTGCCCTGCTTTGCCTTCCCAGCAGTGGCCTCGGACCTGGCCAGGATATCAGCTGCGATGTGCCATATGCATGGGCATGCTGGCATGAGAGCGAGCATGCATAAATGGATGCATGGGTCATGCTGACAGCCAGTGGAATGCATGCCTCACCAAACAGCTGCCGGTCAGGCTTGGTGTCCGATTGTCCCACGCTATCCAGCACATCCCAGTAGTGGTGCCATGCAGCGGCCGATTCCATGCTGCAGGCCGAGACGCACAAGCCCAGTTGCTGAAGCTCGTTACGATATCACACGTGCGCGACGGCTGTGCGGGGCTGTGAGGGCGACAACCTCCTGGTTTGGGGTGTTGCGGCAACACCCCAATGTTCCCCACGCTTCGAAACAATTTGGGTCAAGCTCGCGAATTCGCCGTTTGTCGGAATTTAATGCCTTGCCGGGCCTCGTGACACGCTAGTAAGAGCATCCAGCCGACCAGGTGCTATCTGGTACCTGTGTTGGCACACCACATGCAACCTCATGCAGCAGTTGATGGGCATGCTGATGACCATGCTTCAATGGGGCCGGCAAATTACTGGACTGCTACTGTTGCTGACCTTGCAACGCCATGGCATGGCAGTGGACAGAGCAAGGGACAGAGGAATCACTAGCCCCAACTTGTAGGGCAGTGCTACTGCCCCCAGTTGCTGCAGCCACTCAGATCAGGCTTCATACGAACTTTTTGCTGCATTACTCGTCTCTGCCTTCCCGTCCCATCAAACGTATCGAGGCATGACACATACACCATTTTTCGTGCGTGTGAACCTTGCCACCTCGCCACCACATCTAGCCCTGCTGCCTTGCAGCCTCAGTCACATCGCCTTCTGCAGCCCACCCGCGCCCTGCGCAGCCCTCACAGGGGCTGCAAGGCCCAGCAGTTCGGTTGCGCGCGTACACAGACGCACATGGCAACAATGCAGCCGGCGCGTTATGAGGACGCTCTGGAGGCGCAGGCCAGCAGCGTCTGGACCGAAGATAGGTGCGCCGGCGCGGGCTGCTGCTATAGTAACACCGTGCTGCGCACATGCCCCTGTCCCATCCGCCTCCATGAAGCTGCGGCCTTCCACGCCCCCACAGGGACCCGCTGCGCGACTCGCTGCCTTCGCTGCCGCTGCCGCCACTGCCGCTGTCCACCTGCAGCTCGTCACCAGCCAAGTGCCTCGTGACACGACGCCCGGAGCTGCCAGACGCGCCCGCCAAGCAGAAACCGAAGGCCGCGCCCTCACCAGTCGCGCCAGTGGCGACTGCTGCAGCAGACACACCATCCACAACAGCGACCAGCAGCAGCAACAGCGGCAACACTGCCAGCAATAGCCGGCATGGCCCAATCGTGCACCGATGGAACCTAGTGCCATGCGTCCTGCTGGCCCTCTTCATGCCAGCAGCAGCTTACTACCTTTACACGCGCATCACATCGCTTAGCAGTGAGCTTTGCAGGGCGGACACACAGGCTGCGTGCACAGCTACCAGCAGAGGCGTCTGACCTGGTGGCGGTATGTTGCATGTGTCCAGCCTGCGTGCAACGCCCCCTTTCACCTGCTTCCCCCATGCAACGGCAGGTGTTTATTCAGGCTTCATCCTAGCATGTGAGCTCCTAGGCCTTTCTTCATTCATTCCCTACGCCACGCTGCTCGTAAGGTACGGAGTCACAGACGCCCTCCCCTGCAGGCATGTGCCTGCACAGTGTGAATCAGCTCTTGATCAGGCTTGTTGAGCTGGCGATTCGTACAAGCTGGTGTATCAATAAAGTCATGCCCGCTTCACATGCTGATGCTCACACCCACCACACGGCCTAGTCATCGACCGCCGGTGCCCTTTGTTGCTGTGCGCAGAGGCGTGTATCCCAGCGGCTCACCCGGCCTGCCTCCCAGCCCGTCACTGCAGCCAGGAGACACCAGATCCGACGCACGGTGAGCAACGTTGTTAACTGTGCATGTAGCAGCTGGCTGCCTGCTCCTACAGTGCGCAAGAAGGCTAGAGTGCACCTGTACCTGTACCTGCACCTAAATCCCATCCAACAATCTCTGCTTCCACACAGCATTTGGCAGCAGCAAGCAACATCCTGGAAGGACGCTGACTGCTCAAGCCGGCACACTAGCACATCACTTGGCGCTCCCCTTGCTCCACATGCTTGGGCACCTGACCACCCTGCCCACGCTGGCATCCTGCACCCTGCCAGCAGGTTCTCGGTGCACGTGCTCATCCCCTGTTACAAGGAGGGCCTGGACGTCGTTTCGGGTACTGTGCAGGCTGCCCTGGACGCGCTGCTCCCTGCGGGCGTGCGCCGCACAGTGTACCTGCTGGATGACGGTGGAGACTCACACAAAAGGGCATACGTCGAAGCCTTCGCGTCGCCCGAGGTGAGTGCAGCGCGACAACGTGGTAACTGAGGGAAATGCTGGGAATTGCCTTTTGAGTCTCTTCAACAAAGCGTTGCGACTAAAGGGCCTGGAATGCTGCAAACTGGCATCTGTAGACCCCCTGCTTTGGGTGTGGTGACTGGATTGTGTGGAGCGAGTTTGGTGTCTTAAGACAATCATCAGCATTCTTCTCATTCTGTTAGACAACCCGCTTGCTAGCCATCATGCCCTGCACTCCATCTATGAGGTCCAACCAGAGCAGCCCCACTTGACCCCACACCCTGTGCTCCTGGTGTTCACTGTACCGCTCAGGTGCAGTATATCACTGGCCGCGAACGCAAGCCTGGGCAGATGAATGGCAAGAGCGAGAACCTCAATCACGCGCTGCGCACGTGTGTCTTCCCATCGCCCTCTGCCACGGTGACTGGCGAGGGGATAGACTGGCGGCTAATCTCCAACAATGAGCTGGTGGTGGTGTTCGATGCAGACATGAGGGCCAAGCCGGACTTCTTCCTCAAGGTGTGGGGAAGGGAGGAGGGTTGGCTGATGACATGAGCGGGGGCGGCAGATCCAGGGCCAGGAGGGAAGCGCGGGGGAAGAGGGCGTGAGAAGGGGGTCTGCAGGGAATTTAAACCTTGAAGCAGAGGTTGTTCACAGCGCACAGACATTGCAAGTTCTGACCAGCCAAACCTGGATTCTGCTGCTCACACTTCCCTTGGCTGTGGCAGACGCTGGAGGTGATGGCCGATGAGTCGCTGCAGCTGGTGCTGACACCCCAGGCCTTCCACAACATCCAGCCCGACGCCGACCTGTTCAACAACATCAATGCACAGTTCTGGGTGAGGGAGAAGTGGTATCACAGTGTGTGGGAACCTTGCATAGTCCGTGGCCCGTGGGGTGCTATGAGGGAGCTATTTTCACAATTTGTCCTGTAGCAATGTGAGCAGCCGCATTGTCAGGGGCAGAGGTACCGCCAGTCGAAGTCCTCTCGTTGTGCCTCCTCACACAACCTGCCCTCCCTTTCTTGTCACCCCTTTCTCGTTTCCCCGTCCCGCAGGAGTACTGGCTGCCTGGGGCCTTTGCGTGGGGCTACATTGCCTGCACAGGCACCAACTTTGTCATCCGCGCCCGTGCCCTGGCCTGCTGCGGCTGGTTCCCCAACCACACAGTTACGGAGGGTGGGTCATTGTGCCTTCCTGGGAGTCAAGAGTGGAGCGCAAGTCAGCTATTCAAGGCAGCAGTGTATGTCAGGCGCTGTGCACTCCGATGATGATACAAACTACGTGACAGTAGAGCACTCAAAATGTCTTGCTTCACTGCTGCTGCTATGGCTGCTGCCTCCGATCGCCAGACTATGCCCTGGGCATGGAGCTCAAGAAGCGCGGCTTTCAGGCAACGTACCTCATGGAGTACCTGGCTGAGGGCGAGGTGAGGTGTGGGGTGGGCGGCTGAAGTGTGGGCAGCATGTGAGTGGCAGGTGTTCTAGCACATGCTGACGCCACACCACCACACACTGGCTCAACACGCTGCCCTGTGCCCAAGCCATGAGCACCATCGAAGTCATCACCGTATTGCCTCAATGGAGTGGGTGAAAATTACCGTGCTAGTTGCTCATTACAAACGAATCACTCTATCGCTTTGCTGCAGGCACCGGAGGACGTGCGTCAGATCTTCCAGCAGCGCTCGCGGTGGACCAAGGGCCACTACCAGGTAAGGACCAGCGCACACAAAGGGGAGACAAGGGAGGAGGGCCTGTGCCTCTAAGCACTGTGCAAGGTGGTCATACCAGTCCAGGACATTCATGGACAAGCTCACTTACCAGGATGGGGCATGCATCAAGACTAGCTGCAACCACGTCCATGCCTGGTCACTCGACGCCAGGTGTACCTCCTGTACCGTCTCAGTAAGTAGGCAATTTGACAGTCCATAGGGCACCGCCTTTGAGATGTGCGCTTGCTTCTCACGCAGTGGACTGCAGTGGCCAGTCCCCTCTTTTCCTTCACATCCTACCGATGCCGATTTGTTGAACTAAGCCCCCTCAGCCAGCACCCTGGCCTAGCCACACACTCATCGATGCTGCTTACTCGCTCACAGGTGTTCTTCTCCAGAGCCAACCCGCTGTTCGTGGTGGGCCTGCCCTTCTTCCAGCGGCTGTGGTACTGCTATGCTTCATGGTAAGCGCAAAGAGCGCCTCAATGCATTCGACAGGCCCCTTCTAATACGCGCAAGGTGCATATGTGCACAACCAGCACAACCTGGTGCTCCCATGTTGCAATCCATGACGTTAGGGTGATGGAAAGGTTTGTGCGTCATGCGTGCTCCTGCTCAGGCATGCTCTGGTGTCGAGACTGACAGTCAGCCTCTCTTGCCTTGGCAATCTCTTGGCCTGTCAAAAAACATTTCCCGGCTTCGCCCTGCTGCAACTTGCGTGTGTCCCCTGTGCCCCCCTGCACTGCCTTTCCAGGGCTCCGTTCTGCAACATGATCACCACCCCAGTCTTCATGCTGGTGCCGCTGATGTCCATCGGCTTTGGCTACCACCCCGTCACAATCTCCTACCAATACGTGCTGGCCGCCACGCTCTACTTCTTGCTCACCTTCGCCATCCAGTTCTACGTCCGCTCCCTGCGCCACCTCAAGGCCAGCTGGTAGGTTGAGTTGGCTGCAACTCTTTCAGCTCGCCTCAGCATACCTACACAAGGAAGTGCCCCTCCCAGCGATGGTGGTCAAAGTGGGGTGGGGTGCTGGCATTCACAGCTGGAAGTCCAGGTGCTGATGGCTCTTTTACAGCAGGAACTGACTGCGCTGCTGCTCACAGACATGGCCGTGCTGCAGTATTTTTGGCATAGAGATGATGAATTGGACACCTGCCTTTGCGCCTGCAGGTTCGTGAGCATGTGCAACACGCTGCTGTTCTTCACGCAATGGAAGGCGTTCGTCAACTCCCTAGTGGCCAGCGTTGGGGCCAAGGACATGACTTTCAAGGCAGGTCTGCAGAAAGCTTGCAGTACCACTGGGAAAAAGCATCAGCCCCAGCACCTGAACCACTTGTGCAGGCTCGTTGGGGTTTAGCTGTACCACGGTCAAACATCGGGCAAGCAAGCCAGACCATCTTCATTTTACACACAATGTGCCCTGCACAGGTAACTGCAAAGAACAAGCCCACCGGCAGCCCTGCCAGCAAGGAGGCACAGAGGTGAGTTGTTGGACGGGAGATTCAACACTTTGCAGCATGTAATGCCCTCCAGTGTCACCAGGAAGGTGCACACAGCAGCGCAACGCAGGGGCTGACAGCCAGCTGCAGGGGAAGTCTGGCTTGACGCTAGTCCCCAGCCTGCTGCACCTGACTTGAAGCAACCACCTCAAATCAAGCTCATTGTGTATCACACTGAGATGCAGCCATCTACTCTCGCCCTTGCGGCTACACGCCCTCTACCCCTCGCAGGCTGCTGGTCCGGAGACGCCAGGACACTGCACTTGCCTCCTGCCAGCCGCTGCTGCTGCGCCCCTCCTCCCAATCCTGGGCGTCAAGTCCAACGCAGGAACGCATGCGCTCGCTGTCGCACATCCGCACCAAGGACGCGCACGGGCATGCGCACCCGCTGCTGGCCGACGAGTCGACACCCACCTTTTCAACCACCAGCACCGGCGCCGCCAGCTGCAGCAGCGGCGGTGAGGCAAAGCGCTTGCTGGTTTCTAGGTGCTCCACAGGTGCTGCTGCCACTTGCCACTTGCTTGCAAAGCCTTGAGTACAGCTGTGGGTGTACGCAAGGGCCCCGATCTCACACATCGTCACGCTGCACAGATACTTCCAACGGCGAGGCAGTCAATGCCTGCCGAACTGCAGATCAACCCCGGTCAAGAGGTACCTCTGCTGCCCTGCATCCATGCCCTGGCCCAACTGTTTGACCGCCCTTCCGGCCCCTGCTGCTGCATGCAGAGCCTCTGAAGGCCCACCCAGCAAAGCCTTCATGTCCCGCTGCGCCCTGCAAGGCCTCTCGCCACAGCACGCCCGGCAGCAGCAGCACACCCGGCGCCATCAGCACACCAAAGACGATCGTCGCCATTGCCCCCACTCCTCGATGCGCGGACAGCTCTGCGGCTGGCCCGACGCAGGGCACCTCGCGCCTCGCACGCTTGCACAACATCCTCGCGTCCTTCAGGCCACGGAATATCAGGGACGTTGCGGCCATGGCGGACCCTGCGGTGCTCATCCTCATGCTGCTGCTGTCGCTGGCCACAGGTGGGTGCTGGCTGGGTCCCCTACAGTCCGTGCGGCGCTCGCCGCAAGGGCGTGTATTACCTACCCTACCCCCACCTAGAGCGTTGGGATTGCCTGCCGGATGGCCTGTGCACTGTGGACAGCCCTCCCTGCCCGCTGCTGCTCAGGTCGGGGTTTGCTGGAGGGCTTGTTGGTTGCTTGCATGGCACAGCCAGCGTGCGCTTGAATACCTGCCATTTTCCAGTTGCGTTCATTTGATGCAACAGCCTCCCGCCACTCGCCCCCTGTTTGATTGAGCCAACAACTTAATAGTCAAGCCCACCCTCCCCTGCTTTGCGCCCCAGGGGCTGTCGGCATCTGGCAGATGACACTTACCACTCCTGGCAGCAGCCGCTTCATGTTTGGTGGGGTGGCCAGCTCCCCGTTCCTGGCTGTCGCGACCCTCTGGGCCTTCTGCAACGCCGCGGCACCCCTGCTCTTCGTGCACTACTGCTGGACTGCTGGCAACTCCTTCAGGTGAGTTCATGTAGTAGCCCCACCCCATGCCTTGCGCCTCTGGGAGGGCTTCCTAATCCACGCCCCAGGGCGTATCTCTTTCTTTCTTTCTACCCAAGGTCTTTCGTCGCGGCCTGCCACACATAGCAGCAGACCTTGGTTGAGTAGTTGATCCTTACAGCACATGTTACGAGTTATGAACCTGTCCTGTAATGCTTCAACTGCCAGCTCGCATCCGTGTCCTTCCAACCACCTTCGTGACAGGCAGCCACCCTCCCGTCCCGCTGCCCTTTCGGGAGAGGGCGATGCAAACCAGCTGAGCTGAGCCACTGCCCCTGCCCTTCCTCCTGTGCAGGTCCGTGGCCAAGTGGCTCTACACGCTCACATCGCTCACGGTCATGGTCTGCATCATCCTGCTGTGGCTAGTGATCCCAATCATCGTGCGCAGCTCCGACGCCCTGGACCTGGCGATCCAGCACCTGTACCCCAGCTCAGTGGCGCATGACAACAACACCCACTGGAGCTTTGTGACAGGAAGGGACATGCAGCCCCTGCAGGTGTGTGTGGGGGGGTTCTTGAGCTCAGTATGCGCCTACTCTCACCTGGCTGCTTGGGGTGGACAAGCAAGGCTGCTGTCCTGCACAGTCAGGCGCTGGTCTCCTAATGCTGAGGGGATATGGGTGGGACGGAGGGGGGTAGGCAGGGTAGGCGGCAGAGGCGCAAGGTGGATGGCGGGAGGCAGTACTGGGCAGGGCAGTGATGTGGCGTGGTAGACAGGTGGCAAGGCAAGGTGATATTGACCACTGGCCGCTCCCCGCAGGTGTCTGGTCAACACGACCTTACGGGCGGGCTTCTGACCTCCGACAACGCCAAGTACGCTATGCCCATGTCCTACACCCTCACCATGCTGTCCTGGGCGATGCTAAAGTTCCCTGGGGCGTTTGTGGGCAGGGAGGCGGGCCTGCTCGACACTCTGAGGCAGGGGGCGGAGTACCTGATGCGCTGCGACCTCAGCGGCGACGGGCCCTTGTTTGTGGCGCAGGTCGGGGACGGAGGTGAGAGGGCTTGGCTTTGGCAAGCGCATATGCAGGAAAGTTGAGCAGCAGTTCCTATCCCATCGACGCTTCCTGCGCACCACGTCCTTCCTTTACGCACGCCTACGGGCGGAGTTCTTCCTTCCTTTTCCCATCGGCGGTTGACAGCAGTGTATTCAGTCGCCACCTGCGGCGCTCGCCGCTTGAACAGGCTCGCCTGAGCAGCTTTTGCCTCGCCCCGCTTCGCTCCTTGTACGCCGCTGAGCTCACACCATGCAATCCTCGCCCCCCTCCGCGCAGCACTGTACACAGTGGTCAGCGACCCGGGCTTTGACCCCGTCGCGTCTGGCAAAGTGTGGACCGCGCCCTGGGAAGACCCGCAGCTGGTGGGCAACGCCACGCGCCCGGTTTGGGTGATGACCAAGGACAGCCTCGGGGTGGACGTGCTGGCAGGTGAGTTGTGAACAGCTCCATTCAAGGCAAGAGGGAAAGAACTTCACCCTTAAAACCTGTTCATCCCTTCACAACGGGCCAGGTCCACACCGGCATAAGCAGCCCTAATGGAGGCACTGCGTGTGCCTGGACCCAGTATGCCCCATCTGGGCTGATCGGCAATGTGATGGGTAGCACAGGTGCCCCCAACCCCAACCCCCACCTAGACAGGCCTGGTGTTTGCCAGCAAAGATAACGCTCTTGCTTACCACCTGGCCTGCAACCTGACGCAGATGCTGCTGCCGCGCTGGCTGCTGTGGGCGCCTTGTTCAAGCCTTACGACGCTGCCTTCAGCCAGCAGGCCATCACCAAGGCGCGCCGGCTGTTCAAGTTCGCCACTGATGCAGACGATGGACGCTCTACGCCCAAGTCCTACTGTCAGTTTGTACCCTGCACGACCAACGTGACCGTCAAGGAAACGGTGAGCCTGAAGTGTTTCGCACCCTCTGCCTATGGGTATACCATAGCATACTATTCACTCCCTGTCATTGCGTGTCGTGGCAACAGGGGTCATTCCTTAGGCTGTGCATAGCCCTGACACCAAGCCTGCAAACGCCTCCTTGCACGCCCCGTCCTGGAAACCATTCCTTGGAAAGGCAAGTCCCTAACTCTTCTCCCTTACGCCGCACCCGCCACGCAGATCCTGACCCGCAAGGTCATGACGACGATGAGCAACACCAGCTCTGGCAGCCCCACCATCGCCTCCACCTGCTTCTACCTGGACTGGATCACCAGGACCTGCCACATCGGGTCAACGCTGGAGGCATGCAAGGCGGTCGCCTCGGTTAACAGCAATGTAAGCGCGAAAACAGCTGGCCTGCCCTGATGGTTGCTGCTGTTGCTGCTGTTGCTGCTGTTGATCCCGTCACCCTGTTGCTCCCTGCCGTCCATCTTTTCCCCTGTTGCCCTGGTGCACCGCCGGCGTGTAAACCGTGCACCGCCTGCGGTGAAAGCTGCAACCGGCATCACTTGCCTGTGTCGCTGCTGCCCTGCCTGCAGGTGTACACTGACCGCATGGACTGCTGCAACGTGCTATACAGCCTTGACTACAGCGCCAAGCCGCAGGGTATCTGCGCGGTGCCTGAGGGCCAATGGAGCTGCTACATACCGCTGCAGGCACAGAGGTAGGTGGGTAGGTAGGCCGTTTTGCAATCCATGGGGCGCCACCAAGGCAAATCGAACCTCTAGCTGTGATAAAGAAGCACATTTAGCAGTGTTTCTAGGTTGCCTACAAAAGGTGCTTGCCTCCCAGAGGTGAGGCACTCCTCCCCAATCCCCACAGCCTGTGCATGTATACAGGGTTGCTGTACACCCGCAAAGTTCGCTTTTCGCTTGCCTGCTTGGGGTGGACAGCCTCTGCTTGATTTTTTGTGTCTTGGTAAGGACGCATCTTCATCATGTGCCTGCCGCACCCACATGCTGCTGGATGGGTGTCAGGACACGTCCGTTTCTCGAGGTCCTGCGTGTCACTCCCATGCACCCCGTTTGATGTTGGGAGTAGGAAATCCCGCTTGTGTTGGGCAGGCGCCCTTGCAGTGTCCCTCAGGACTGAAAAGCACACTACTATTGCGTGCTGCTTGTGCTTTCAGGACATGCGTCAGGCAAGACATCGACCCCGCCACTGGTGTGGGCTGCACCGGCAAGGGCTTGGAGATCTTCACCAACGAGCTGGCATGTGTGAGCGTCCCCTGCAAGGCAGAACACCTCATCTGAACTTGTGCTGCAGGATTGCGCATGAAATCGCACACAGCTGTGAGGGTATGGGGCAGAGGGCCAACATGTTGCCTTGCGGCCAATGTGTCTTGCTGTTCCGCACGCAGTGTGAGAGCTTGAGCAGCAGCGGTGTGGTAGACCCCACACAGGGCCGAGATGCGACAGGCATCTGTGCCAAGTCGGTCAACTCAACGGACACGGTGCGCGCATGTGGATTTGTAATCGGGGGGAACCGATGGCCGTCAGGTACAGCCTGTGACCACTCTGGGTCTTCCGCTGATTGATGCATCACTGCAGAGTGCTCGCTCACATGTTCCTGTCATTTAGAATGCCCAGAAGTTCTGTGCAGGATTCACCGCATCCAGCTGTCAGGCTGTCAGACTGTAATTGCAACGCAGCCTAACCAGCGGCA
This sequence comes from Chlamydomonas urium, assembly GCA_039880955.1. Classification (NCBI taxonomy): domain Eukaryota; kingdom Viridiplantae; phylum Chlorophyta; class Chlorophyceae; order Chlamydomonadales; family Chlamydomonadaceae; genus Chlamydomonas; species Chlamydomonas urium. The sequence continues at coordinate 18,272 of JAWZTI010000240.1, read as the reverse complement.
CAGGCGGATGCGCGTATGTCTGTGGACTGCGGCGCTTGAGCACTTGAGCGCCTTACCACCATCTGCCATCTTGCTGCCCTGCACAGTGTTGGGTGCCAGACATGAGCCAAGGCACATGCCAGCAGGAACAGGGCTGGCTGTGCACGGTGTTCGGGCTAGAGACGTCCTATGACACCACCATCGCCTGCTGCAATCGGCTCATCCAAATGCTGAACAGCAACATGCAGCTGGTTAATTCAGAAGGAGTGAGTTTGGGTGACGTGGTCCAGGGAGCGTGTGCATGCAGGCATCAGGGGGATGTACAGGAGGCTACGACCGGGGTCAGCATAGGCAGGGCAGCAGGGCTGTATTTTGTTACAAGCAGACACCTGTCAGGCCGCGACCACTTTCCTACGCCGCCAGCACCGGTGCAGCTGCAGCCAACCGGTTGATCACAATGACAAACACAAAGCCGCCATCATGTAAATGACATCCTTGCTGCAACCGCCTGCTTGCTGCTGTGCTTCCCTCTCTGCCGCCGCCTCAGACGCCGCTCACGGGTGTCTGCGCCCGCCAGCCTCCTCCGCCGCCCAGCACCAACGGCGCCGCCCCCTTGCGCCTGCTGCTGGACGCCGGCAGTACGCCTGTGCCTTCTGCAGCCTCCGCGCCCCCTGCGTTGCAAAGCCTGGACCTCAACGCCTCCACCTGGCAGCTGCCCGCCTTCATGAACGCCTCCATGGCCTGCAAGGACGGCACCTGCGAGCTGAAGCAGGTAGGACCGCCTCACTGGCAGCGCCGATGCAGGGCAAGCATGACAGCTGATACCATTCCAATGATATGCCTTGGTCAGTTGGCACAGATTGTAGGATGGAAGGATGGAAGTCCTAGGAGTCCTTGGGCCCAGGGTGTGAGCGGTGGTCATCAGCTGGCACTGTAGCATGATGGTGGCCATGGTGGTGGCTGGGTGCAAAAACCAAAGATGGCATCATGAATTGTAGCCTTGTAGCAGTGCCCACAGGCTTGCAGTAGGCTCCAGCGTGGACAAGGGGGGTGACCCTGGCATAAACCTCCCTTGGCACCCGCAGGTCACCATAGTGAAGGAGGTGCCCCTGTACAACTCAACAACGGTACTGGACGACATGGCATGGGGTGCCGTGTGGCTGTACAAGGCAACCGGTGACCCCAACTACTTGGGCATGGCAGAGCGCTACCTGACCCGGCACTACATGGTGAGGCGTCACATGAGTCATGTGTAGCGGCAGGAATTCCAATGGCTGCTCAGCCAGGCCAGGAGGAGAGCTGGAAAGTGTGGCAACAGGCCAGCGTTTGCGGGGTGTTGGATATGAGAGTGTTTTGCACCTTGAAGGCAGCTGCTCTCAAGTCAGATCTGCCAGTCATCCTTCCGAGGCTATTTGCGAGGGGGGAGGACACTCATCGCATGCTGCAGCCTGCCCGTCATAACCTTGATCTTGTGGATGCTCCAATTGCCGTCGGGTGCCGCCCTGCTCGTCCTACTGCCTGTGCTGCATGCTGCTGCCATTACTTCTGTTGACAATCGTCACTGACTGTCTTGGCTGCCGACCCTGCATGCTCCCTGCTGTTCCTGCAACCGCAGGAAGATATCAACGAAGAGACGCTGCAGCGCGACCGCAGCTACTACACCTCCAACTGGAACAACGTCGCATGGGTTACCAACTTGCTGCTGGCAGACGCGACTCAGGGCGCGCCCAGCAAGTACGGCGACCGAGTGCGCACCTTCCTGCGCTCATGGCTCACCGGCGATCCTGTGGAGCGCACCGATAGCGCAACCGAGTACGGGCACACGTCGCCCAGCACCACGCTGAAGAACTTCACGGACGCCGACACGGGCGCGCTGTACCTTGTGATTCCGGCCTGCGTGCCGACATCCACGTACGAGAACGACTGCTATGATGGCGTGGACAACGACTGCAACGGTAAGCAGTTGTCACACTGAAAACTGGCAGTTGCTTGTGCTTGGCCGACAACGTCTCCCTTATCTCTGCTCCATCTCACCACTGCCGCTCATGCTGCAACACTCGTGCAGGTCAGGTTGATCGCCTGGATGCTGCCTGCGGCCTGTTCCCCGTAAGTGCGCCGACACCCTTGCTTATGCTGCAAAGTAACAGCTAGGAGTCACAGGGTTGCATTGGGCTTACTCACCGCTGCCTTCGCTTGGCGACCCTTGGACTCCCTGCCAGGTCCTGTACACGCCCCACAACCTGCCCTTTTCCATGGCGCCCGTGCTTCCCAACGCCGCCAATGCTGCCTTCCTGGCGATGCTTTATTCTGGTAAGACGGCAACTGCTGCATTCTCTCTTGGCGAGCACGGCTGACAACTGGCCTGCAACAGTCAGGCAAGGGCTCTTTGCCTGCTTTGCCAAGCCTGGTCCCTAGCACGTTCAAGCGTCTCATACCCTGACCATGTGGTTCACCCTGCCCCTGCCCCTTGCCTGTTGTCCCTGTTCAATCTGCTGCACAGAGTTGGACGAAGATGCCGCTGATGACGTGCGCTGCTGGGCTTTAGGCCAGGCCACGTACATGCTGGGCGGCACACAATCCATCGACTCCTTTGTCGTCGGCTATGGCCCCAACCCCCCAACCATCCTGCAGCACCGCGCGTCGTCCTGTCCAGTGCAGCCCAGCTGTAGCCCCGGCACCAGCTGCCCCACGGCAACCTGCTCGTGGGACTCTGCCTTCTTCCCCGAGGTGCCCAACCCGCAGCTGGACCTGATCAAAGGTGCACTTGTGTGGGGCCCCAGTGGCGGTACCGACTACCCTTCAAAAATGCGGACCTCTGATGACACGCGCGTGCGACTGGAGGACAATGTGGGCATGACAGGGCTGCTGGCAGCGCTTGTAGACAGGGGCACAAAGGCAGAGCACTGCTCCTTGGGCCATGGTGTGTGGCAGCGCTACATCTGGACGCGGCCTCCTGTTTAGGACACCCCCTCGTTGAATGCACGACTTGCTTAGGTCACTTGATGTGTGCTGTGATATTTCATGTCAGTTGTGTATAGCATCAGCTAGCAGTGGTACAAATGATTGCGGGATTGGCGTTCATTTCAGCAACAGCAGGAGGCAGCAGCGGCAAGATATTTGTATGTAGCTGTACATTGTATTGTCATGTCGTTGGAGGAGGTCTGTTTGCTATATCCTTTTCACACATCGTGCGATGTTGAACATATTTGAGATGAGGCGAGGCATCATTGTTGCACCTTGAGCTGGGTGGTGTAGGCCTGAAAATCACGATGTAGGGGCTGTGTTAGGCTGACTTCGTGAATATCTGCTAGATGACTCTGTAGTTGCAATGATTGCAAGATTGCAGAGGTCCATCAGAGGTCTGGTTACAGCCACAGCCCTGAAAACACGCTGTTGTGAGGCGGCCCCCAATTGGCTCCACTGCAGCACAGAGGCAAGCCACACACTTCAGTCCCCTGAGGAGCATGACACAGAGTAAACGCGGGTGCATAGTTGTCACAGGTCAAGGCTAAGGATAGCTCACAGGAAGACCCTAAGGGCGCCAAGACGGACGGCTCACAAGGACAGGGCACACAATAAGTGGCCGCAGCAGCAAAAACGCTCCGTAATGACAGATACAGCAACTGCAAGATGGTAGTGCAGCGCAGCGTGAAGGCAAACAACGGAGGCGGGAGTTTGGGCAGGGGCCCTGCTGACTAACTATTGGCAACTAACCCAGACAGGGGGGAAAGCAGATGCATGGTTATAGTAGGCCTGGGGGCGCAGGGCCACATGTATGGCGCCGGCGCTCGCCACACGGCAGGCAGGTGCAGTAGGGGAAAAAACAATTGTGCTGTGGAAAACAGGGTGCAATTGACGTATGGCATCGTTATAGGCGCTCGAAAAGCAGGCAGCACTCTGTGTGGAAGGGTTCCAAATGCGGAAAAGCTAGGCTCCAGGCTATAGTGTTGGCTGGTAGGCTGCCGCAGGTCGTTGCCGGGCAGAGGCACGCCGGTTGGCGCACACACGCCACTGTCATACCTGCACACAGCAGGCCTGTGCAGACGCTACCGACCACGCTGGTACAACCGCCTTGGCGTGGCTGGCAAGCTTCTTGGCACCTGCCGCCAGCGCTATTAGCGGTGCCGCTGACCGCTTGGAAGCCGCATCCGCTGTGTACAGCTGCTGCTCGTGCAGGGAAGCTTGGCTGCTGGTGCATGGCGCGCCCAGCTCATCTGTGTGCCAGAAGGAAAAGTCTTCTGCACTCGCTGGTACTGCAGGGCCTTCCTGTCCGCATGTGCCTGTGGTGGACCTGGAGGCCACGCGCGCCCAGCCTGTCAAGGAGATTTCGGACGCAATGCTGCACACGTCGTCGCCGTCATCTGTGTCGCTGTCCTCGCAGAGAGAAGAAGTCGCTAGCGGACTGGCGTGAGCCGACAGGAAGTCCCAGCAGCAGCTTCCCGTATCCACCTGTTGCCGTTTGCTTGGGCTCGCCATCGCCAGCACATCATCCCACATCGCGATGGTTTGCGCCGCTTGCTGAAGCTCCTGCAGCACAAGAGAACGGACCCGAGTCACTCACAACTAGTGCGGGTGACACATCATCGCTACCGCGCGCTGCCGCCCTTGGCCACCCAAAGAGCTGCATGTGCCTGCATGGCGCTGATGATTGCACGCTGGCTACGGCCACAGCCAGTTCTCAAAGTTCGCGGGGGGTAGGGCCACCCCAGGGTAGTGGTCGCCACATACGGCGGCCTAGGCCGCTGCTGGGACACCTCGAACGCTCTGCGCTGTTGACGACCGCACGCTGTGCTGAAGAGCTTGCCGTCTGCTGCGGCCACTTCGCATGAGCGACCCTTCGTTGCCCTTGCTCTTGCCTTTGCCATGCCCGCGACGCTTCTCACCATCAGCGCGCAGCACGCTGCCTCCTCCTCCGGGCGGGTGCGCTTGGCGTTGAGAGCTGGCATGGCTGCTGCGCGGTGTCGGGCAGGTGTGTTGGCGCGGAGGTCCTCAGGGCGCGCTGTGCAGAGCTGCTGAAACACGGGTGGTGAAAGCCGGGCGAACGGCAAGGGGGTGCTCTCAAAGTGGCTGGGAACGTGACAACGGGGATGTAAGCCTGCGAGTGTGGAGTGTGTGTGCATCTCCAGCCCCCTCCCTTAAACGTTAGCGATGTGAATCCTCTACATGCGTTATTTCGCAGCCCTCTGCTGGCCGCAGGCGGCTAGGATCGAGCCAGCGTCACTGCTTAGCAGCATGCAAACGTGGATTGGCGTTGCAAAGTGGCACATGCGCCCGCCCATGCTCAAAGCATGCCAAAGACGCCGTACAGTGCTAGCAGCGGCGCCCCGGGGTCACTGGACCGCAGACATGCTTGCCCTAACACGCTGCGTTCAAAACTAACCGCCAAAGCCGACGTGGTCACACTTAGCGCCGCCTTCTGCGGCGGCCACGAGATTTGGGTGGCAGCTTGCGCACGCAGGCGAGCGTGTCATGTGTGCATGTTGGGCGGGATGCAGTGGCGCACCTGTTCTGGCGGTGGGGACCCTGGCCGGCATCGGCCTTAGATTGTACACCTACCATGAGGTTTGAAAAGCAGGCCAAGTATTCAGCAGTAACAACTGCACCAGTTGTGCTCGCAACCTTGCATACTCTGGATGTGCCTTCCTGTGCCTGAAATTTGGCTTATCCAGGTGATTCGTCAGTGCGAGGCTCCTGGCGCAACCAAGGGCTAAAAAAGACATGTATAACAGTTGGTCATGCTTTGCGGCAGCAGCAGCGCTGTGTCGGCAGCATTGGACACCATTGTTCAAGCAAGCCGCCAACGGCCAATAGAGACAGAGCTATTGGTTATCGTTCTGACAGCCGCTAGGCCTGTGTGCAAACCGGTAGCGCTGCGTCTCGTACGCACTTTTGAAGTGCTGCATGATGATGGCATGGAGATGAAACAGCAGCTGCTGACTGCCTGATCGCCATGCCTTCATGGTACACATTCACTGCCTGCGCCTCCGGATTGCCCATTGCCTGCACTGCAGGTAGTGACTTGACAAGTTGAGCCTGTAATTTGCAAAATTTGCAGGCTTGCATGTGGTGCTTGCTCGTTACGAAGTCTCACTACCAGCCAGATCCCACAATCTTGGAGGCGGCTTACATCGAGATGCCCAGGATTTGCGCCGTTGCTTGGGCCCCTGCAGGGCACAGGGCGCAACTCGCCGCGCAAGGCGCAACCTGGGAGCGCCTCGCAAGGGCGTGGCATCCCTGCGCCTGGCACCCTGGCCCCGAAGAGAACGGTGCAGGAGGGGAAGCAGTGTAGGAATGCATGTCCCTGCTACTCCCTGTAAGCAACTGGTTTCGAGGTCGGGGGAGACCGGTTTCGAAGCCAGTCTTGGACAACAGCCTGTTTCCGCAAGTTTGCGAAGTGTTGCGGAGCCAACGCCATGCGCACAGCAGCTGGCTGCATGCCATGCAGTGCAAATGCACATGCGCAAGTGCATGGCATGCAGCCATGCACTTCGGGTGCCCTGCTTGCGGGGAAGGCCTTCGAGCCACTTTCGGTCATGAGCCTGTAAATCCTGGCCCATTTGGGACAGGGGTTGTATGCGCCCTCGCGGCGCCCTAAACAACTGTAAAACACACCACATGTGGCACCGCCACAGCAGCAGCAGCAGCAGCAGCAGCAGCAGCAGCAGCAGCAGCGCACGTGCACCCTGGCAGCGGTCGGCAGCGGTCGGGTGTGGGGTTGCGACGCAGTCTGACCCCGTGCGCGCTGCGGCCGCGCAGGGCCAAGTGGCAGGCGCGCGCGGTGGGGCGGGGGTGGCGGGCGTTCACCCTTTCAGGCCAAGCCCCCCTCAACGTCACCTTTTCGCCGACCCAACTCGTGCTTTGCTGAGGCAACGACAAGGTGAGACGCCTGCGCACGCGGTGCTTGGCCTATGGCTTTGCGAACATGGCCCTTTGCGAACCCCACCCCCCGTCCGCGTAGCGGCCAAGCGCCTTGTCACCCAGCCCTGCGGTGGGGCCAGGTGCGCCAGGGATGCTATGCGCTTGCGCCCTGCGTCCGGCGCTGCCAGCCCCCGTCCTGTCAGGATTGCATCGGAACATCAGGTGAGGAGAAACTACTATTAACTAGGCAATGGCCGGCAGGTGAGATGCAGGTGCCACCGCAGGTGAGCTCGCAGCTCCTGCTGTGAAGCGCTATGCATTGCAGTTGAAGTAGAATTTCCCGACTGGCAAGGCTGCCGTCAGCCCAGTCAAGTGCTCACAGTGCACATGAGTTGACGCGCATGCTTCTGCTGCTGTGCTGCAGGCATCCCAGTGTGCATGCGCATGTCTTCCATGCCGACAGCACAACTGCGGCCCTGAGCTCTGAACAATAGGTGCGTTTTTGGCTGGTGCATCGCCCCTTGGTTGGCAGGCGCAGATAAGTTTCTGCAGTCTTGCATTAGCATAGTCTCAAGTTCATGGCAGCCAGACAACTCAGGTTTCAGTCCCGCAACTCACTCACATCCTTTGCCCTTCCTTGCAGCGGGACCAAGGAGAAGGGCATCACGCGCCGCAGTGGCGCAGGCGTCTGTCGTCTGCACTGCTGGTACCACCAGCGGCGGGGGAAAAGGAGAAGGGCAGTACAGCTTGGCTGTCATGCACTTTTCTCAGTTCATCCTGGCCTGTCAGCGGCTTGTCTAACTTCTGTGTCACTTGGTGTTGCAGCTGCGTTGGAGTGGCATTTGCCACTTGCGCGTGCCACCAGCAAACATAAAACACACGTTTGTGCACGACAGCAACAACAATCCCCCCGGGTGCACCTTGCACACTGTGCATTTTGCACCCCCATCTCCACATTTTCTTCTCTCGGGAGCATTGTGCGGCTGTAGTGGGCTCAAGAAATTCATTTTTGAGCTGCAATTGAGCTGGCACCATTGGCTTGTTCACTTGGTGCGCAGACTTTTTGTCAATCTGAAAGACAACCAATTCGGATTCACACTGTGTGGGGAAGGGAAACGCAGGTTTTCGTATTCGCACCTTGCAGCCAAATTGACATCGCGAATGCAAGCGGCGGTGGTATCTCCATCGGCGCAGGTGCTGGGCCTCGGTTTGAGGAGGCACTTGGTGTCTGCTGGCCAGCTCCCTGGTTGCCAACTTGCCACTGGCCCGCCGCTCCGAGCCAGACTGCCATGCCTGCAGGCGCGGCGGCGGCCAGTTGAGGACGATGACGAGCAGGCGTCCTCGAGCGGAGGGCATGCAGGAGGCTTCTCATTTGAGGTGACAATCAGTAGCTCAGCAGCATGTGTTTGAATGTTTTATGGCCTGGCAGTGAAGGACTCCGCCATGCTTTGTGGCACAGAGGCGAGCGGACAACGTGCGCGTAAGCTTTGGCCAGACACAGATACAGGTCCCAGACCAGACCTTGTGGTTGACAGCGCTGGCAGTCATCGGCCTGGGTGTCGTTATTGGTGCGTGGGTTGTCGCATTATCGCTGCTTGCTATCTTGTGGGCATGTGTATGGCACCATGCTGACGTTGGATGCATGGCATCTCGTGCCTTAACTTTGCTTTCTGCGTCGCTAAACCGTTCATACACACTAGGTCCCATTGTGGCTGCCGTGGCTATGCTGACCATGTCGCTGGCTGTGGCTGCGTCTGTTGGCGCCTTCGCCATCTCCACCATGTTCCTGCCCATGGTCATCTTCATGCTCATGTTTGGCGGCTTCTTTGGCTCCTTCGCACTGCTGGGTGTGGGCCTAGTGTTCCCCCAGCTGGTCAGCATGGTGAGCATCCAACAGCATGGTCAACAGTTTGTCACTACAGTTGCTCGCCGCACCATGGATCAACCTGAGATGGCATTTGCATTTCAAGGGGCATGTGCTTCTGACCTGATTGGTCGCAAGAGGTTGTTACCATTGCTTTGCATGCACGCTGCTCATGGCTTTTGTGCTTGCCACTCTGCTCTTCCCCTCCCCGCCTTCAGGTGGTCGCTGGCGGCGCACTGGCACTGGGCTGGAGCCTGGTGCGCAGTGTCTTGCCAACCAAGCCAGCACCCAAGCAGTCCAAGTTAAAGCAGGCTAGCCGGCCGGCTGCGCAGCCAGTCATTGATGTTGACCCAGAGGAGGAGGAGGTGGGCTGCAGCAGCAGGGACAGCGCAGGCGTGGCCTCATGTGCTTTGTGTCAGTTGGCAGAGCATATTCCTTGTATTGTGAATGTCGTCGAAACTGTCAGAAACTTTCAGAAACGGAGGCCTGTTGTCTGTCTTTCTGCAGGCCAAGCGCGAGGCATGGAGAGTCCAGCAGGAGCTACGGGACTTTGATGCCCTGCTGGCAGACAATGAGCGGCGCAATCGCATGCAGAAGGACCGCTGGAGCTGAGCAGCGATTCGGGGGGACATTCTGGTTTGTTGTTTGGGACAGGGAACGTGTCGTGAGGGCAGGGCAGGCTGAGGGTTGTGGTGTGCGTCCTTTTGGTGCACACAGTGATGTACAGTCTTGTAAGGGGGCGTGGCGCTGCTGCGATGCAAAGCAGCAGGGCTGTGTGTGGCTTGGGATGCATGCCTTTGCCTTTTGTTTGCTAAGCTGTTGCTCAGCCAACGCTTGCATTGCTCTGTGTGCATGGGCAGTGCTTGCTCAGGGGGCATGGGCAAACCATAAGGCTTCCTCAAACATCTCTAGATTGTTTGTGTTCTTATGCCGGCGCCGCATTGTGTCGCCGCGTTTCTCCTTCGCCTGATAGTGCTGGAAATGCATGGGTGAAGCCGCTTCTCTCCGACGCTGTTGAGTGTTAAACATTAAACATTTTGCAACGTTGGTGTGGGCCAGATGTCAGCGCGCTTTTCCCCCGCGAGCCAACAGCAGTGTGCTACGGTGTGCGTGCTGCGCTCTGTGCAGTCGCACCCCAGTCCTCTGTCCATCATCATTAGATTCGGGAGATGAGCGCACTGCTGCAGCGTGCAGCTCAGGCGCTGAGCGCATGCAGCACATCGTGGGCAGCTTCCAACGTCTGTCGCGCGGCATGCGTCGCCTCGTGCTCAGCTACAGCGGAGATGCCCTCGTGCTCACATGCAGGGGCCCGCGCTTTCGCGGCCATGCCACGAACTCCAGACGACCGCAGGAAGTGGGAGTACCTCGCTTCCAGAGGCGCAGAAATTGTGAGCAACATTGCGGGGCAGAACCGGTAGTGCATGCTGATGGCATGCCAACTCTTGCCAGTCTCACCACGTCATGCCCCTGGATGCATGCATGCAGAACCCTTGCAATAGTCCACTGCACCCAGCAGCACAGGCAGGCGTGCCGCTGACAGAAGGGCAGGAGATCCTTAGTGTGCAAGAGGCGTATGCGCCCAAATCCACATGCTTTGGCTGCGGTGAGCAAGCCAGTAGCGCCCTCGCAGTGCCGCCAGCAAACAACAGAGGGGCGGCTGCAGCTCGCTGAGTGTTACCAGTGGGCAGAGGGCCATCAGTGCGTCTTTCCCATGCTCCATGCTCCGTGTTTCCACGCGTGGTTTGTGTCCAATCTCAACCAGGGCTTTTCTTCTTTGTCCCTGCCGCTGTGCCACGAAGCAGGCCCTGCACACGCGAGCGGCCTGCAGCTCAAGAGCAAGCGAATAAACAACGGCCTTGAAGCACACATTACCATCCCACGCAAGTACTGCGCTTTCCCAGGCATCATTAACGGAGGCATTGTCTCAACGCTCATGGAATGCCACGGCAACTGGTGAGCTCGAGGGGTGTGAGGAGTGGTACGTGCACGTGAAGGCCTTCACGTGCCTAAGCTTCTTCGCGCTAGCAGTCTTTTTGCTTGAATAGCGGCAGCCTGGAAGCGTAAACTTTCTTGCTCGTGCCATATGCACCTTCTTTGGGTGGGTGAAAAGGGAGTGTGGGAGTATGGCAGGCATTGCAACAGCACCTGCATCACAACCTGCTTGCTGCGTGCTTGCAACGCAGCTGTATCGTCTTGCAGCATCCGCACTGCACATGCCGCTCAACTGCCATGTTGCTGCAGCCTGGCTACCACCTTGTTCCACCATTCACACACCCTGCTCCCATATGACACCCGCACCCTGCAACAGGACGGCTGTCATAGCTCTGATGGACAAGGCCTGCCTGCCCAAACCGCCTTTGACGTTGACAGCATCAGTGTTTGTGAGTCCCGGCGATGTCCTTGAATTGCAGCCTACAGCAGTGCTTGCGCAGTCGTGTCCCTGTCCCCCAGCATGGTGGCATAGGGAGCAGGCGCTACTGCTGTGTGTGCAGTTTCTGTGACTCCCAGTCCCAGCCCTCTGGCGCTGCAATCTGCTGACGTTTCCCAGCGTGGTCCTCACTTTGCCAGCCGCAACCTGTCAGCCTGGTACCACCGCAGCCAGCTGGCTGTAAAGGGCACTGCTGCGCATCGCGATGCTTTCGCACTCCTGCGCACCATATGTGTGCCGAACCATCACTTTCCTTGCTGCCCGTGCTGTGTTGCCCTGCAGATCAGCTACAAGGAGCCAACGCCGCCGGACACGCCCCTGGTGGTGCGCAGCAAGGTACGGCGCGCCTTAATGGGTGGCGGGCAGGCATTACTGGGAGTGGCAGGGGTTGAGAAGCAGGCAAGGAAGTGCTTTTCTGTTGGCAGGGAGGTGCAGGTTTGGGAGGGACAAAGATGGGCGGCCTCACTGTCCGGGGCAGCATGGGTGCGGCCAGCGTAACGATGCACTTGCCTGTTGTTTTCATCGACATGAGAAAGAAAGAACTACTTCCTTGGGCATCAGTTGCGGCAGAAATGTTTTATGACACAAGAAAGCTGTGACAGCCTGTACTGCCCTTGGAGCTGCAGTGGCAGCATCATCTGGCTGCATGAATGCAGTGACTAAGTGAGCGCTTGGACGAAGTTGTCCCATTCTTGTTCAGCGTTTGCACGGTTGGCATGCTGCCGCGTCGCAGGTGATTGACATCAAGGAGACCTACGTGCCAGGGCACAGCAGGGCGTCAGTGGAGGTGGACGTGTCGGTGTACGAGAAGACGGAGGAAGGCCCCGAGAAGCTGCTGGTGAGTTGGTCTGCGTAGCGTATGTCTGTGCTTCGGCGAGACGTATCTCCGGGCAAGGTGGTGCGATGAGGAAGGCATCATATCATATGACTGATTGGCACGATGTGGAATCTAAGGCAATGCTGAGCTCAATGGTGCTGCACGTGCCGCCTGCTGACGCCGTGCAGGTGCACGGCACAGTGATGTGCAAGCGCATGGGCGCGCTTCGGGACCTGTGATGCACTGCTGGCCAGGCCAGGGGGTGGATGTATGCACAAGCCTGGGGTACATGCGCTGGTCAGTCTGCTGCTGATGTGGTGCTACCAACGCCTCGCCTTGCAGCGCAGTTGCTTGAAGTGCCGAGGGCTGTGGGTTTTGAAAAGCAAAGGATGCTCGCTGAGCACTCAGATGTGAGGACTTGGTGGGTAATTTATTCTGATCACATCCTTTGAGCCCTCCTTGCGTATGCTGAGCTAAGCTTGGAAGAGTTATCCTAAGCAGAGACTTGCTGGGGAGACGCAACCGCTAGTTCAGCGGTGTTGGATGTTGCACGCTGTTGGTGCATACCTTGCTTCCGTTGCAATTCATGTTTCTTTTGCTGCATGTGACTGTGCAAGCACTGTTGCACATGTTCTGACACGTGGTGATTACCACTGCCCCGTTAAGGACAACAACAACAACTGCCCTTAGCCATGCCATAAAACCAAAATGTATACCGCTTGCAGACAACCAAGAGAGCTGGAGAATGTATGACGGTCAACCTTCCGCCACGAACTAGAAGGGACTCCAACACTAAACAGGCCAGCAAGCTAAGCAGCCAGGCGGCAACGACTTGACACTTCACCTGTAATCAGACCACCACGGCTGCATCAGCTCACATGTTGATACAGGTGGAGCTGGTGGAGTGCCAGCTGCAATAGCCATTGCAGCTGGCCTACAGGCAACTAGCTGGCATGTGAGTAGGTGGCATAAGCTTGCGTGCTTGACATTGTCCAAGCCTTAAGCGTGGACTTGCAGCGCCCACAGCCGTTGCATGAGCGACCAGCGTTTACATCCGCAACTATATTGGGGTCTGGGCATGCTGAAAACACGAAACATCATCCATGTAGGGGGAGCGGATGTCACAGTTGAGAAGCATGGTGTCTAGGAGTCAGGGCTGCAGTCATCACAGGCACCGCTGAAGAACAGCAGACAGTTACTGCGCAAAACAGCTATGCCAAGTGCCTGCGCCGAGTGCTTGGTCACACAGCTACAGCTGAGGGTGTGTAGCAAAAAAGGCAGGTCAAGGTCAAGAAGCCAGCAGGGAGGATGCTGCAAGGCTCAGAATGTTTCTAGCTAGCGCCTGCATGGTTGTGAAGCCACGGCTGTTGTAGGGCGGGCTGCTGTGCAGGTGCTGTGGCAGCTCAGCGTGCACAGCAGGACCAGCGACGCCAGCTCAGCGGTACATGGGCAGGTTGTACGCCAGCGCCTCCCCTAGCCGAAGCGTGAACAGCGACCCTCTGCTAAAACAGGGATGCGCCGACAACGTCCACGCGCCCGTCCCACCCTCCCCGGCGCCGGTCGCGCCCGCTGACACGTCACCAGCGGCGCCGGCAGCTGCTGCCCCTGGGTTACCTGCCGGCGCGGGCGGGGGGCGGGCGAACCCCAGCAGCCGAGCATGAACAACCGGCTCCGAGGCGGTCGAGAACACGGCGATGCAGCCTGCGGCCGGGTGCGAGCCGCCAAGCAGCACACCCAGCCGCTCTCCCCGCGCATCCCATGCAAAGCCGGCAATCGTTCCTGCAGCACGCCCCGCGCCTGGTTCGTGCAAGGTGAGTTGCACGTCCGGAAGCGGCACAGGCATGGGCTGTGCCTGCAGGGAGGGCGCGTCGCCAACGATGTGCAGCGCCAGCAGCGCCTGTGACCCTGCAAAGGCCATGAGTACAATGCGGCTGGAGGGCGACCATGCAGCATTGACCAAGCGGCCCAGGCCCGAGGGGGAAGGCGCGCTGCTGCTGCTGGCGCCGCTCTGACCCCCCTTGAACAGCCAAGCGAGTGCTCCCAAAGCCTGGTTGATGAGCGCCGCTGCAGTGGAGGGTGCGGCGGCTGAGGGGGATGAGGCGGAGGCAGAGGCGGGGTTGGTAACGGGGCGGAGGAGCGGCAGGGGCAGAGCGGAGGCGGCGGCGTCCCACGCCTGATAGGTCCAGCGCGAGGTCTCGAACAAGTAGAACAGGCTGCCGTGAGAGGCGGCGAAGAGGTGGCCGCCGCCGGGGGCCCAGCGCAGCAGGCGCAGCGACGAGAAGCCGGCCGCGACCCGCGTCATCGCCCCCGTCGCGACGTCCCAGATCAGCAGGCCCCGCAGCTGCAAGGAAGCTGCCGCCAGCAGCCGACCGTCGGGGCTCCACGCCAGGTCAGTCAGGCGGGCGCCGGGGCTGCCGCTGGCAGGTAGGAACGTCAGCCAAGGCCCGCGACCGCCGCCGGGCCGGGATCCAGCGGCGACGGGGCCATCAGCGGGGCGGCTGCCGGCCACGGGGGCGCGGCTGCTGCCGCTGACGCACCACAGCGCGATGCCGCCTTGGCAGCCGACCGCGAGCTGGGAACCACAGTGTGGCCGCCATGCGACGGAGCATGCCTGCCCATGCAGCACGGCGAGAGTTTTGGGGAGGTAAGGGCTTCACAACCTTGAGGTTTGTGCACCTGCGCTGTCATGTTGTCGTTCTCCAGTAGCAGGCCCCGTGCTGAAACTCCAGTGTTGGTGCAGAACATGGCTCCACCCTGCGCGCTCAGTCAGGCTCCAGACCAATGCTGCCCCTGCCGCCTGACTCCCCAGATAACATCCCTGCCAAGCCAGTCCCCCTCACCGCTCCACCGCAATACCCTCCGGCCTCCTGCTTTTCCTCAAGCCCTCCCGAATACCCTCACCTGCGCCTGTAGCTCATGCTGCAGCACCATGCGCGGCTGGTCCACAGCAGCAGGGTGCGCCTGCGCTGCCCCATTCTTAGGCGTTGCCTCATAAGGCCCCATGTCGTACACCAGCGCCCGGTCCTGGCGATCCAGCACTGCGGCAAATGGCTTCTGAGGATGCCATGTCACTGGGGTGGCTGATGATGGCTCAGAGAATGACCTGAGGCGCAGGAGAGTTGGGAAGGGGTGAAGGTGGGAGGCAACAGGTGGAGCAAGGGGGAAGGTGAGAAAGTTTTGGGTGGGTTGAGGGGGCTTAGCAGAGAAGGACAGCTGTCTTGTTGAAAGAAGACAGGGGAGAGTTACACGTTCACACAAGGCTTGCACGATGCTGGCGCTGGGATGGGCACATACGCTGCTGCCGCTCAGCTTCTGCTGTCGGCCATGGTCACCCTCAAGAGCCGCTGCTTGCGCAGCGCTCACCTGCTGCCCGCTTGCCTGCTGAAGGGTGCACCCGAGTACTCTGCATGCATTTTTCACAGCAGCAAAGGGAGTCCACTTGGATATCAGCCAGGTATGACTTCAGAGCTTTGACTCATGGCGGCGATCAGGGCCCTCCGAGCCGTCACATGCCATGCTGTGCATGCTGTGTTGCATGCCGTGCCATGACCCGCCCTGTGGCGATGGAAACGCCCCATCCCCTTGGCTCACCGCGAAACTCGCCGCCTGCATGGATGTAGGCCTGCGGCTGTGCACTGCCCTGCAAGCTGTTGTCGCCTGCGGAGGTGCTTGGCGGCACTCTGATGCATGGGTAGGAGACGCCCTGCACACAAAACATGGGCATGTGTGCATGGGGTGGATGTCAGGTGCTGACCGATCTCCCAGCTAGCATGCACCATGCTCATTGCACATCAGGATCCTACTGACACAGCAGCACTTAAGAACGCACCGGCGCTGAGGTGGATGCCGCGTTGCTCCAGTTGGTGTGCACTGCAGTGCAGCAGCCCGGGAGGCAGCAGGTGAGCCGCGATGATGAGTGGGCGGAGCGGCGCTGGTGCAACACGCGCAGCAGGGGCATTGCTCACCAAGCCGGCACTGCGACTCGCAGACCGTCCACTGCGGCGGCAGCGGTACCTCTGTCGCCATCCTGATTCTGTTCCGATTGAATGCTCTTTGCACCATGGTTTGAACTGGGTGTGGGCAGAACAATTTTGAGTTGAGCACAACCCTTCCTCTGTTGTTGCATCAGCCTCGCAACTTGAAAGCCACAGGCTGTGTGAAGGGTGGTTCTTGGTATGGCGCATGATGCTTGCAGTCGAAGTTCAGGCGGATTCAACACGCAAGCAAATTTGCGATCAAAGCCAGGGAGCAACAAAATGCAAAGGTCCGAGTTGCCATCTCCCCTGAAGAAACGGCAGTACACAGCAAGAAGTGTTGGCTTAACGCTACCCACACTCTGCAATTAGTGCGCATCAGGGATCTGGGGTGTTCAATTTTGCATTCCCGCCTGCCCTTTTGTCCCAGTACCTAAGCGGCTGCTCGGAAGCACATCGTGCATTACGCTGCGGTGCTCGCAGCTACCGTATCGGCATACATGGTTGACCCCCGAAAAGAGCACACTACCCATCCGCCTGCCCCTCATCCACCCGCCGCCCTTCCTCTCCTTGGACCTCCCCACCCGCCACCTCGCCCTCCTCGGGGACATCCCTCTGCCCCGCCCCTTCACCCTCCGCCTCCCCCACTTCCCCCTCCTCCTTGGCGTCCTTCCCCTCCCCCTCCTTGTCATGCTCTTTGTCCTTGTCCTTGTGCTTCTTCTTCTTCTTGGACTTGTGCTCCTCGCCGCCCTCCTCGCCCTCGGCGCGCTCCTGCCTGCACGCCAGGCAATCAAACAAGCAGGCTGCTACTTGTAACACACGACTGATGCACACAGCCACACACAGCACAGACAGGGATTGTGCACCGTCTGACCAAAGCACTTCAACACTTGCAAGGTGCAGCTTAGCACAGCACAGCCAGCTGGGGACCTGCGCCATCTACACATGTTGTGACTGTTGCTGCTGTCAGCTGCTTCAAGCTGCGCTTGCTGCAGCTGCTGGCCACCCTGCTGTATATCATGCATCCCCTCAGCCTCTGCTCCAAATAGTCCCAAAGCCCAGTCCATTTCCTTAAGCCCTGACCCCTAGCCCCCAGCCCCTCTTCGCTGCTCACCTCTTCGAGCTCTTCTTCTCCTTCTTGTGCTTCTTCTCCTTGTCACCCTTGTCGCCCTTATCACTCTTCTCCTTCTTCACCTTGCGCGCCTCACCCTCCTTGCCCACCTCGTCGCGCTGCGAACGCTTGCGCTCCCGCTCTTGGCTGCTGTCATCGTCGCTCCTGC
Organism: Chlamydomonas urium; assembly: GCA_039880955.1. Lineage (NCBI taxonomy): Eukaryota > Viridiplantae > Chlorophyta > Chlorophyceae > Chlamydomonadales > Chlamydomonadaceae > Chlamydomonas > Chlamydomonas urium. The sequence continues at coordinate 1,072 of JAWZTI010000240.1, read as the reverse complement.
CCCTCTCGCGCGCCCGCTTCTCCGCCTCCCGACCCCTGTCCTCCTCCTTCTCCTTCTTCTCCCCTTCCTTAATATCTACCTTCTTCCCCTCCCGCTCCTTCTCCCTCTCCTTCTCCTTCTCCCTCTCTTTCTCCTTCTCCTTCTCCTTGTCCCGTTTCTCCTTCTTCTCCCTCTCCCTCTCCTTCTCCTCCTTTCTTCCCGCCTCCTTCTGCGCCTTCCTTGCATCCTCAGCCGCCTTCTTCTCCTCCTCCTTCTTGCGCAGGGACGCAATGTGTTCCTCAACGACGGGTCGTGCCTCATCAGCACTCATCTTCACAAAAAATAGCAGCAGCAGCAGCAGTAGCAGGAGATAAGCAACAGAAGCGGCAGCATGAGCAAGACAAGGCTTCATGACCACCCAACACCCTGCCTGCCCAACACCCCTCCGCTTCAATTTCGCCCCCTTCCCCCCTTTGCCCCGCCAACCTCCCCATCCACACCCTCCACACTCACCGCCTTGACCTCCGACTCCTTCCCATACTCCTTCTGGAACTTCTCCCAGCTCCAGCTGCTATCCAGCTTCCTGAGGTGCCGCAGCAGCGACTGCAGCCTCTCCTTGCTCTTCTTCCGCTTGGCGGCCTCCTGTTCCTCCCGCTGCTTGGCCCGCTCATGCAGCTCCTCAAAGTACGCCAGCCTGCAGGCACGCGCAGGCCACACGAGTGTGGGAGCGGGACGACGTCAGTTAGTGAGGAGGGGAGTGAGATTTGTGGAGCAGCACCCATACGCAGCCACGCAGTGCAGAGGGCAGTGAGTGGCACGAAGCCCAACAGCCTGTTGAGGAGCAGAGTGGGCTTTTGCCCCAGTGTGCTGCCCCCACTGTGTTGCCCCAGAGTCCCATGCGTACCCGCTGCTCCCGCATGGCCCAACTACATTCACATGTCTGCTCATGACAGCAAAGCATGCTTGTTGCCCTGCCGGGTCGCCGCCACCTACTTGAAGTCCTCGGGAATGCCGGCCACGTCGCCTTGCGCCGCCGCCTCACCGCCGGGCTTGCCCCTCGGCGACACATCAGCCCCTCCGGCATCAGACCCCC
>JAWZTI010000239.1:29400-40134 GCA_039880955.1 Chlamydomonas urium | reverse complement strand
GGTGGTCGGGGAGGTGGTTGGGGCGGCCTGGGTGGTGGCTGGATTGGATTCGATGGTGGCTGGGGAGGCTGCCGGGGAGAAATGCTAGCAGCCGGGCTGATTGCTGGTGATCCAGATGCCTTCGGGGGCGATGGCAAGGGCTGCGGAGGGGGCGGCCGGTCTGATGGCTGCAAGCCTGCTTACATGGAATGGGGAAAGGAACATGTGGTCAATGATGCAGGTTGAGTGTTGGGCAGGTTGCGTTGTGGATGTGTGTGAGGAGGCTGCTTTGAGGTGCTACTTGGCCTTCCCCCTGGATGACATGTTGTTTCAAGCCACTTTAGTGCATGTGTGTACACACAGCAGCATGGGTACTTGCGACCGAGTACGAATGGCATGGAACATGAAACATGCACTCACTGAGCATGCAAGCGCATGCTCAGCCATGTAGTGTTGCCCTGCATGCATGATGAACCCAGCCCCTGTCACACCTGATGGCTGTGTGTGTGTTGCATGGAACAGCTGCGCCAGCGTTGCCAGGCCCACTGCGAGCGAGCAACAGGGCCATGCTTGGTTACAACGCGCCTGAGACCGCCTCACATTGGCGGAGCCTTGCACCCCACGACGCACATCAGCAACCCACCCAGCGTGGTCCACAACAGCTTTCTGCAACAGCTGCTATTGCTGCGCAGCGGCCGATGGCCAGCAGCACGCGTGCGCGCATGCATTATGCCGCGGCGCCCGCTCATGTGCATGCTGGTGCTGGTGCTGGTGCTGCGCCAGCCCGCAGCAAATCCGCGCTCCATGCAGGGCCCTCACTGCTGCTACGCATTCGCTGTCGCTGCCATTGCTACTGCTGCTGATGCCGATGGCCAGAGCGCCCGCAACATAAGGTCCGAGCTCGTAGGCAAAGCTGTTGTGTTGGATTGTGCGCAGAGCTGTCTGCGTGCCGTGGCGCGTGTCGTATCAGGAGTGTGTGAGCAGCTTGGCTTGTGTGTATGCGTCAGGGGGCCTTGGCGCTGATGCCAGTGGTTATGGCGGGCGGCACCCCGGCACAGGTGGGCGGGCGGGCGGCATTGTTTTCTTTCTTGACCTTTGGAGATACGCACGACACCACCCGCTCAAACAATCAATCTTGCATGCAGGGAAGATGTGTCGTTGAAAAAAGTGCGCAGTCATGGACGTCTGGCGTGTTGACCGTTGCAGACACGCCCTGACCTTCTCTAATGCGAGGGGGCTTACAGCGGGGACGTGGGTGTGTGTTACAGTTGTTTAGGGCACCGCGAGGGCGCATATAAACCCTGTCCCCAATGGGCCAGGATTTACAGTATGCACATGCTGCAACATTTTGCACATGCGTTACACGGTTAAATAGTGGAGCCATAAAATCACAACTCGTGCAGCACAAGCTTGCCACCAAATGACGGGCATGAGGCCGCCAAGAAATGCAGTACTAAAGCGGGTGCAACCACACGGACACATGTATAGCCATAGGGGCCGTTCAATCGTCAGCTATAACTACCGGGGTGTTGGCTTGCACGTAATGGCGCCAACCCATGAAAGAACTCAGATACAGGCGGCCGAAATGGCATTTAGTGCACGTGCCAGTGCGGCAGGCGTCCATGGCATCAGAAGTGAACGTTCACTTCTCCATACATGATGTATCCGCTGTTAACAGCAGATACATCATGTGTCATACATGACTACTTGAAAACTCTGCAAGCGCAGCTTCCATGCCGAATATGGCGGCATCGTAATTAAATGAAATGTGCAAGCAAATAAAGCATGCATGCCCCTGAACAGCTGACACAACAATAGCAGGGCACGGTAGGCACGGTGTGATGCGAGAGGCCAGCGCAGCAATCTCACTGCAGGGTCCAGACAGCCACGTAGAGCTCTAGCGTCCAGGACAGGCGGACGCCGCGCAAGGCTCGTCCAGGGGTGTATATAACCAACCGGGTGCAAAAACAAGGTAAAGCACAGAGACATGAGGCCAAGAGGCTCAGCTCAGCTGTGTTACATTGTGTGACGTCCCCCCCCAACGGCAAGAGGCAAGGTAAGCGCAAAAGCAAAGATACGTGGCAGTGCTGCTGAAGCATGCTGGAACATGTGAAGCATACAGCTGCGGCCCCACTTGCGGCTGGCATGACCTGCGGTGCCTGCCATGAAATTATGCAGGAAACCGCCGGGTAGCTGCTGAAAGAAAGAAAGAGCTACGCTCTTGGGCATGCCCATGAGCTAATGCGCGCATGAGTTAAGAAAGGGAATGGTCCGCAGGAAAACCTGCCCTCACACCCTACCGCCAGGAGAGGTGACAGCAACAGCTTGTCAAGCCTCTCCCTGGGCCCTGTCGGGACACTGCCCTGGCAGGCGCCCCTAGGCTAGAGGCTGGCTAGCGTGGGTTGGGGTGGGGGGACGGCAGTGGTCACTGCTTTGTTGAGTATGTTGAGAGTTAGAGTGCGCTAGGGCGTGCCTGGTGGTCACAATGCTGTGCATGCACTTGATGGCCTGCTCATGCAGCCTGCTGACGCAACACCGGGTGTTGTCTCGGCTGATGCCTAGTTTCTGTGACGCCTCTACGGTATGCAGCTGGTAGATGGTGCCTGAGACCCCTACCAAGATGGACATTATGTGGATGTTGCCAGCACTGTAGCCTGCAGCTATCAGCTGCTGCCGCAGCTCTAGAGCAGAGAGTAGATCTGCATGCTGATCTGTGGCTCGCTGTTATGGTGCCTCTGGTCTTGTGTCTTGGCAGCACTCCAGCTCCACGATGCATAAGTGCACACATGTGCACTTGTCGGTTGACTTGAGACGTCACCACGTTGCCGCTGACCATCAAGACGTCCGGCTTGAGCTTGTGCAGGGCTCGGGTCTGCAGGAGGGGGAGGATTTCGGGGGGAACAAAGTGGGGCACAGGGATGCCAACCGCATCTGCTGCTGCCTCATCGCCCGATCCGGATCCCAGGTCCATGCTGCAGCATCCTCCAGGTGCTGTACGATCCCAAGACCAACTACCTTGCGTGCAAGAGCCCTTGAACCAGTAACCACGCTGGCCCCCAGCGGCCCGAGCGAGCTCAATGGTGAAGCTGCACAGCCCTGCTGGCCTTGCAGGCTGTGCACAAGGGTTGCCAGGATGGCAGGGCTTGATTATTTCATTTTTAGACAGTCTGCAGGGCTTTTTAAACAGTCTGCAGGGTGCCGCAAGGGCACTCAGGACCCCTACTCCTTATTGAATTTCCACCTTTCCTGGAAGTGTTCCTCCAGGTCCTGGCCTTTCATCTATTTCAACACCGTTAAGGGTACACGGCCTTGTTACAAGACATGCAAGGCTGCGAGCCATCGCGGTGGTCAGGGGGAGTCCTGACCTGCTTAGTGCGGGCGTGGTGGGCCTTAGGTGACTTTGAATGGTTGAGCACAGTGTTGTGTGCGCTGGAATGATAAAGAGTACTCTTGGTGGCGCATTAAGAGTACTAGTAGTGGTGGTCTTCGACCAGGTTTGCTGGGTAAGTGGGTTTGCATGGCTTCGGGCCAGGTTGATGCCCCAAAGGGCCAAGGCTCTTGTTGGTTCGAATTGATCGGGTGCATATAGCACCTGATGGGGGTGCTGCAAGGCTCCAGGCGGTGCATGTAGATTTGTAGGGGCAGCCCTCCCCGAGTGGGGGAGTTCGCCTCACCTGCAGTCTCCGCACCAGCCCGGTCCTTGTGACATCAGGGCAGCGGCCATGAGCAGCAGCAGAATGGACAGGCATGCTGAAAAACACTTCCCCCCTACGCTGGTTGTTGCCATGCGTCGAAGTTGACCAGGTCCAGCGTTGGGTCCAGCTTCGTCTCCAATGCGGTCCCTGTCGCATGTAGCGCTATTGCGCACGCATGCATTGCTTTCCTGGCGCTTGTTGTGCGCCAGGGTGAGAGGTGTTGTGTTGACCGTATGCGGAGCAGTCAAAACACCTGCGCCCTCCTTCCCGCAGCAGCTCCCGCTGGCTGAGGGTGTGCCCGCAGCGTTGCAGCGTGACACGCCGCGGCACTCAGCTCCTGCAGCCGGGCTGTTGTCTGGTGAGTCGCTGCTCGAACAGCAGGTTGGACTCTGCGCTTGTGTCGCGCGCTTCGAGGCTGTGAAGGGGCTATGCAGCTGGCCCTGGTTCGTAGGGTAGCAGGGTGTGCTAGCGAGCAAATAAAGCATGCATGCCCCTGAACAACTGACACAACAATAGCAGGGCACGGTAGGCACGGTGTGATGCGAGAGGCCAGCGCAGCCATCTGACTGCAGGGTCCAGACAGCCACATAGAGCTCTAGCGTCCAGGACAGGCAGACGCCGCGCAAGGCTCGTCCAGGGGTGTATACAACCAACCGGGTGCAAAACAAGGTAAAGCACAGAGACACGAGGCCAAGAGGCAAGGTAAGCGCAAAAGCAAAAATATGTGGCAGTGCTGCTGAAGCATGCTGGAACATGTGCTGCAGCCCCACTTGCGGCCGGCACGGCCTGCGGCGCCTGCCATGAAATTATGCAGGTAGTCGCCGGGTAGCTGCTGTACGTGTGGCCCATGCCTGCGCAAAGCGCGCGTCGTAGGGTGTTGTGTGCTGAGGACACAGTTCTCAGCTGCACTGCGCAGCGCCATGCGCAGGGCGGGCCACATCGCACTTGCAGGCTGTGCAAACAGGCCAGCCGCAAGGCCTGCCACGTGCGAACAACATGAGGTGAGATGTGATCCACTGCTCGGCACCGCTGCTGCTGCTGCTGCAGCGTGACGGAAGCAGGGTGCATTGTGTATATGCTGGGCAATACGCCCCCGTTGCGCTCAAACCCACACATATGGCGAGCAGCGCCCGGGTATGTACGTACGTAGGTATACCTGCTGCAGCTCATGCCCGGCACAGGGTCCACAGTACAACAGCCCTCGCTGTGAAGGGCCACACAGAGCCCTGTAGGGTTTGTAGCAAATAGTGCATCATACCATGGAACCATGACATGCCGCTGCATGCCAAAGTGAGGCATAGACGTGAGTTTCAAATGATAAGACGTTGGTGTTGGCGTCCCCGAGTGATGCAGATTAGGTTTCCCGATTGTCTTGCGGCTATCGCTTGGCGGCTACTGCCCTGCGCCCTGCCGGCAGCCACACGGTGTGCACGCCGTGCACAGCTGCAGGGCAGGGCAGGGCAGCAGCAGACACAAGCACGAGTGCCGTGCCAGTGGGCGCGCAGCTCTACATAGTCTGTCTCAGCGCGTTCTAATTAATGCCGATGCCTCTAGGGCGAAGTTCATAGGAGAGGGCAGAGGGCAGGCCTTGGCTGCCAAGACATAGGAATGCGGGTGAAGCGCAGCGGATGAGTTTCAGGGGAAGGCTGGCTGGTATTTCTTCATTGGTGCTGACTGCTGACTGGTGGAATCAGGAATCATAGACCATGTTGCCACAGGAACCCATCCAGCACCCGTGTGCAGCTCCCAACAGCTTAGATTGCTACCTCGCAGCATACCCATGTGCCAGGTTGCCTTGGGGAAAAGGCAGAGCAGGGGGGAGGGCAGCACCCAAGTGAGAGCGCCTATCAGCTGTGTCCCCATTCAAGCTTTGTGCTAATGCTGGCGAGGATAGCCGTTCTATGCCATGCTAAGTGCCTCCTCTGAAAAGTTCTGCTGTGCTGCACCTCGATCGGTGCGCCCTGCTGCCGTGCTTTGCCTCAATGAGCGCCCGCCGCCGCCCTGTGCCTCCAGTGCCATCAGCGCCTGTAGCTGACAAGGCTGCTGCTGCACTCCCAGCTGCAACAGCCCCGGCACCAGGGGGCATCAAGCCCCGCAAGGCCTCTGCTGAACCGCAGCCAGGCACAGCCAGCGCCGCACACACGCCGCCAACCCCCGGCGCTCGGCAGTACGCTGCGCGCACTTGTCACTGTACATGTGTCCTGTGCGTGCCCTGACACAGCAGCGCCAATCCCCGCTGAACAGTGCCCTGCACACAGCCATCACCAAAACAGCAGCTTCTTTCCTCCTCCCAAAACAGCGGCCTCCTCTAGATCTCCTCCCAACCCCAGCTCTGCCCTAGCGCATACTAATATGCGCTTGTGAATGTTCATGGTCTGCTGCACTGCACTTCATGGTCTGCTGCACTTCACTTCACTACTGGTACTGCTGTACTTCACTTCACGCTAGACGGCCTGCTACATGATGAAGTCCTCCCCGGTCTCCATGCCTAAGTACCGCTCCACGCAGTTGTTGCCAGCGGCTGTGGCCTTGCCACAACCTGACAACAACCTGCCTGTCGATGCGCCCTGCACTGCATGTCCCCAAGTGTTTGTGCTCCTCCTGCCCCTGCAGCTTGCAGCACTGATACCCCAGGCTGCAAGCAGGCACACGCGCCAGCTCCATACCGCCCTCCATTCTGCCTCAGGCACAACCCCCCTCCCTGCGTCCCCCTCCCCTTCCTCCTCCCCCTGCTCCATACCATCTTCCCATACTGCTCCATACCAACCTCTTTGCCCTTCCCAGCCCCCACGCCCTGCCCGCCCTCTGCTCCACACCATGCTCCGCCGCCTCGTGCCATTCCTCCTCACAGTTCAATGCCTGCAGCTGTGAGCATGCGTGTACGCACCAGCAGGTCCTTAGACACCGCCAGATACATACGTATCTTCTTGCTCAGGCCCACAACATCAAGGTCTCCCCTGTCTCGGAATACAATCTCGTTAGCCATGGAGGGGGACAACAGCCTGTGTGTCGCGTCAGTGAGCTGGATGCAGCCGGGGGGGCAGGCCGACTCGGTGCGCATCGCCAAGTCGACAGTCTCGCCGAACCTGAGCGCACAGGTACAGGGGAGCGCAGGTGATCGCCTCAGTGAGTGAGGTTGGGGGGTTGGGTGCAGCATGCAGATGCAGCTCGTGCTGGTTTTCATGCAGTCATCCTGCTCATGCAGGTGTCAGCGCAGACCTTCAGCTGCAGCAGGAGAGCAGCTGCCCTGCCAATGTCTCCCCATGAGTCAACCCCATGCAGGGTCGGCGCAGACCTTGAGCCCAAGCAGAATACCAGTGGCCCTACAGAAGTCCCCTATGTGGCAGCCTCATGCAGGGCCAGCACAACCCTTGAACCCCAGCATTAAAGCAACTCCACAGCAAAGGACCCTTCCGCGCCAGCAGCGCCTGTGCATGAAGGCATGCAGTTGTCCATGCAGGGTGGCAGCCTGTCATTTGTACTCACATGCAGAAGCGGCGGCGCAGCTTGCCTACGATGCCCGACACTGCAGGGCCGCTGTGGATGCCTACAGACGGGGCACAGGGGGGTTCAAGTCGGAATTGAAGCGGCACTGCATGTGCAGTCAGAACCAGAGGAAAGGCAGTCGCAGAGCCGTGCACAGGCACAGTCGCAGGGGTCCGACGGCATAGTCACATGGCCAGTCACAAGGGCAGTCACAATTACAAGAGGACAGGTGGACGAAAGGGAACCAGTGTATGGACTTACCCTAATTGCAAACTGCGCCGATGCTGACTCACCAATACGCAGCTGCACCGGCGTGCCGTCCTTCACGTCTGGCCGTGGCACCCTGGCGGCCTCCTGCTGCGCGCGCAGTGCAAAGCGCAGGATGGTGGCCGCGTGGTTGCGGTCATGGCACACCAGGTTGCCCGCCACCACGTAGGCGTCGCCTGCACGCAGCACCAGGCATGGTGCAAAGGAGGTGGCGCATGTCGGGCACATGGCATGCGGAAGATGGCGCAGGTTACAGGCACAAGCCAAGAGGTGAATTGGCTCATGCCAGCAACTGGCAAGGTACGAAGGTGGCAGAGCAGGTCCGGCACGCGGCAAGACAGAGATGGCGCAGCATTTTGCACAACATGAGGGGAGGTGGCGCAGGTCAGCACGCAGCATGGTTCAAAGAAGGTGGCGCAGGCACAGGTCAGGCACATGGCATGACGGAGATGGCGCAGATCAGCACAGAGCACCAGGCTGGTGGCAAGAGTCAGCACGCAGTACCAAGGAGGTGACGCAGAGCAGGCACGAGTCCAACGGGGGGTGGTGCAGGTCCGCACATGGCACGAGGGAGATGGTGCGGATCAGGCACAAGTCAAGGGAAGGATGGCGCAGGTAAGGCGCAAGCCACGACAAGCCTGTATGTGGCAGGTGGCAACCCTGATGGCTGAAAAAAGCCACCAGCTGGCCCAGCCCCGTGCAACCCCCGTTTGCCCACGTTTCCATTCCCGCATGCGACACAACTGGCTCTTCTCTCAGCCATGCCCAGAGACTCCTCCTGCCCTTCCCAGCCTCACCGATAGTCTCAACCTTGTACAGCGAAGGGTACTCGTGCAGGATGATGTCGTCCAGACGGCTGTACAGGGTGTTGAGGGTGCTCATCACCTGTTGGGGAGCAGTCGTCACACGAAAAGCCACACAGCGTATGCCAAGGCCCATGAGGGTGCAGGGTGCTTGGGTGAGTGCATGATTGTCGAGCCTGCGGTGTACAGGGTGTTGAGGGTGCTCATCACCTATTGGGAGGCGGTCACGGTGCAGTAACAGCGGTGAGCAACAGGTAACAGGCAACAGCCTCAACAAAGGCCTATGACGGTCCAGGGTGCATTGGTGACCGCATGATTGTCGAGCCTGCTGTACAGGTCATTGAGCGTGCTCATCACCTGTCAATGGGCAGTCCTGGCGCAAGAGTAACAGGTGACAGGTAACAGCCTCAACAAAGGCCCTTGGGGGTCCAGGGTGTGGGGTTTAGTGCATGACCATTGTACAGTGAGTTGAGCGTAGTCATCACCTGTTAGGGCTGCACCCTGAACCCTATACCCTTTCCCCACCTGCCCCTGCTTTTGCACATCTGCTCGTCACATGCTGCAACTCTGCCCAAAGCCCAAACTTTCTCGTCTGCTCTGCCTCTGACCCAGGCTCTACTGTGGCTCTGCCACAAGCACTTCCTCACCTGCTGCGGCTCCTCACATCCCTTCCTTCCTTTGCTTTACTACATCCCCCAACACCTCTGCCCTACCCTTGTCTGCCTGCGCTTGTGATCGCATACTTCTTGTCACCTGCTGCACCTCTGCCCCAGGCCCACACTGCCTCACCTGCTCAGGGGGCAGCTCATGCGCCCAGCTGCTGAAGCCACAGATGTCCGACAGGAACACAGTCACGCAGTCGTGATTCTCCGCCAGCTTGAGCGTGCGCAGCATGCTGTGCTGGCCCTGCGCAGCGGGGACGCCCAACGGTGACGCCGTCCGCATCGGCAGCGGCGACTGCCCGGCGCTGCTGGCGCTGCCAGCAAACGCGACGGACGAGCGCATCGAGGGGGCGCTGCGCCCAGACGAGCCCCATGACAAGCGGTCCATCGAGGAGCGATGCCCCAGCCCGCCGCCTGTCCCCGGCCAGGCGCCGCCGCCAGACTCGCGGTCCTGCTCCCGCTCCCCGCCAACGTTCACCCCCATTGAGTTCACATCGTCAAACGCGTCGTCCTCGGCAACCGTGCCGCCCTCGCCGTCGTCGCCGAGCAGCGGCGTCATCGGCGACGCCAGGCTGTTGCGCTCAGGCTCGAATTCGTCCTCGGCGTTGACCAGCAGGTTCACGACGTGGTCCGGCAGTACATCCCGCAGGATGCTCTGCGACACCTGCAGCTTGGACTGGATGAGCTGCATGTAGGGCAGCATGTCCAGCGAGCAGGATTCCCTGCAGGCGAGGGCAGGGGCGGGGGCAGGACGGGCAGGGGGTGAGGGATTGTGACAGATTGATTTGAGCTGCATGTAGGGCAGCATGTCGAGGGACTCCCTGCAGGCAGGGCAGGGCTGGGGGCAGGGTGGACAGGACGCTAGGGAAGAGTGGAGACGTGCGACACAGGAGGCCCGGGAGTTGCACTTTGTAAACCCTGTGGGAGCGTGCATTAGATGAGCTGTGTAGAGAAACCGAGCCCACACTTCTGTTGCCTCCGACGCCTCACCTGCAAGGGTGATCAAGCACCACCCTGGCCAGTACCCACTCAACCAACAAGTGTGGAGCAAGATTTTCTCAGTGCCCAACCCATCCCATGGCAGCCGCAACGACGCCACAGCTCACCTGCCCAGGACGAAAAAAACCGACATGGCCAGCAGCCACTCGTCTGACGTGACCAGCTCACTGGAGAAGGACTGTGTAGGGATGGTGGCAGCACAGGCATGCGAGAAAATCGGTCAGCAGCGGCAGCGGGGCAACGGCGGTCAGCAGAAGCGGTCAGCAGCGGCAGCGGGGCAACGGCGGTCAGCAGAAGNGAAGCGGTCAGCAGCGGCAGCGGGGCAACGGTCAGCAGAAGCGGTCAGCAGCGGCAGCGGGGCAACGGTCAGCAGAAGCGGTCAGCAGCGACAACGGTCGCTCAGCACCTGGTGCGCGGAGCATGCGCGCAGGGGGTAAGAAGACACTGCTGCTGCCTTTGACCTGCCCCTGCCTCGGCCCCCACAAGTTCGGCCAGTGTTGGTACCAGGACCTGCCCCTGCCTCGGCCCCCACAAGTTCGGCCAGTGATGGTACCAGGACCTGCCCCTGCCTCGGCCCCCACAAGTTCGGCCAGTGTTGGTACCAGGACCTGCCCCTGCCTCGGCCCCCACAAGTTCGGCCAGTGTTGGTACCAGGCCCTTCAGCTTGTTCACCCACCCTTGATGGCCCTGGCTCAATCAGGGAGCCTTGCGCTGTCAGCTAGTTTCTGTACCCTTGATGACGTCCCAGGTTCATTCAAAGCTGGGTCCAGCGTTGCAGTCATTGCACCTCAAGGCCTCGGGCATCGCACTGCAGCAGCGAAAAGCCCATGAAGTAGTGGCCAT
>JAWZTI010000239.1:0-22739 GCA_039880955.1 Chlamydomonas urium | reverse complement strand
AGCGGCATGAGGGGCGTGAGGAGGCGGAAGGCAGGGCGGCGGCAATGGCGGGGGGCGTCACGGCGCCGTTGCTTAGCGTGTGCTTGCAGAGCGGAGGCGGCGCTTCCGATGCTATGGCAGAGGCGCAGGCGGTGGCGGTGCATGAGAGCTGGCCGTGGAATGTGCCTGGAGGGGGCGATGGGTGTGTTGCTTTGGGCTCAGGGGCAGATGATGCAGTGGGGCAAGGCCGGAGGAACGAATCGCCTTTTCACTCGCCAGAGGGGCAGGGGCAGGAGGGGCGGCGGAGGCAACAGGGGCAACACGGGCAGTGGGGGCAACAGCAGGAGGGGCAGCAGGGGCAACGGGAGCAGCAGCGGCAGCAGTGGACAGCATTGGTGGCAAGCACCAACACAGCGCTTGATGCAAGGTCTATGTGGGGGCCAGAGACAGCGGCAGCGGCAGGGCCGGGCACGGCCGCCGGCAGCAGCGGCAGCGTAGCCATGCCGGTTCCTGAGCCCTGTCAGGAGACGTACGAGGGAGTTGATGACGGGGGGATGTTTGTAGTCCCAGTGCTGGAGCCGAGCTTCAGTGGCGCCGCTGTTGGGTCACCAACAGCACTGAGGGCCTTAGCGCGGCGGCTCAACAGCGCGTCACCACACGGGGTAGCTGTCGCGGCTGCAGGACCGGGGGGGAGGTTTGGGGCAGGGACGTCGGACGCGGTGGCAGCAGGGACGGGAAGAGGTGCTGGCGCGCATGAGAGCGGTTGCGAAGCGATTGGGATGGGGGACGATGTCGTGGTTGGCAGCTTCTCCCTACCTTACCTGCCATCGCGGCTGTCGATAGAGCGGCCTGACGGTGCAGGGGTGCGTCATGTAGATACTACAGTCGATCGTGCTGGTGGGGGCGGTGCCCCCGGGCCAAGCGTCGAGGGTGCAGAAAGTGTGGAAAGTATGGACGGCGGGCATGGCGGAGGACTTGCAGGGCAGCGTTTGCCAACGTCGCCGCCACACATGACGACGGGGGATGACGGGGCGTGGCGTTTGTCACCGCTGGCGGCAACGTGGGAGGCAGCGGGGTGGCGGCTGCCGGGTAAGGAGACGCTGCAGTTGCTGCAGGAGCCCCGCCCGCCAACCCAGGCCGGGGGCGACGGCGGCTGCGAAGCGGCGGCGAGCGGCGAGCGGCGCCCGTCTCGCGGCAGCCCACGCTCGCCTCGCCGTGTTGTCCGCTTTGTGGCAGATGAGCATGGAGCGCCGGGCAAGTGAGGTTGCGTCCAAGTCGACGGTTGACATGCAACGCTGCCAGATGCCGCCACCTGTTGATAAGCATCTGCACTGCAGCTGCTCGAGCGCCTGCAGCCTTGAACGGTTGCCTACGCCGGCATGCTGAATTTGCAGTGCTGGGCTTGAACACTCGTGGCATTCAAGCAGGCGAGGCAAGTTCAGCTGTAGGGGGCAAGTAATTACGGCTGCGGCTTTGACGGCGTGTGGAGAGTGCGAGCTAGCCTAGTTGGGCTGAGCCAGTTGTTGTCAAGGTGCTCTGGGGTCTACCACAGCCTAGGTTTACACAGCGCATGCAGCTGCGCTTTCCCCATGATGGGCCTGTCAGTCCAAGGCAGAAGTAAGACAGCATGAGAGGCTGCCTTGCGGATCGCACTGCTTCATATTTTGTTGTACAGGTAGGCACCCTGGTGTCCTCCGCAGCTACACACCGAAGGGAAAACTCTGAAGGCACACAACCTTCCTTCCTTCCTTTCTGCCCTGAAGGGTGGTCCCGAGCGGCCTGCTGATGTGCATGCTAACCCCGCCTTCAGCCGGTGAGGCAGTGCTGGCTTTGAAGTCGATGCTTCCAAGACCTTAAGAACTTGGTTAAAAGATTTTGATTGTGCAATCAAATTGCAATCCGATCGCGATTTGCGCATGAGACGGCTAAATTCATGGGTCCCAAGCACTAAGATGATCAGCTGTTGTTGGCAATGAAACGGGGGGATTTCACTGGCGTATGAATGCACAAGCAAAGCTTGGGTGCGGAGGGTGAGTTACCTTGGCACCAGTATGCAGGGCTTGCCAAGGCGTTTCTCAGGCTGTCCCTGACACAACTGATTGACCTGTGTATAGAACAACAAAGCAAGCACCCTACTTCTATGAACTCAATCATAGATGCGCTGAATTGCTGGTGGCACCTGGTACAGGCGCTGTGGGTTGTTCTCCAGGAGCTCCATGACCAAGGCAAAACGCTCCACTGGGTCGCTCTGTGCGCAACAGAGGACACATATGCGCCGCATTGGGCCACTCAAGCAAACCAGCTTTCATAACCTTTGCCATGACCTTGTACATGCCGCACGTACCACTCAGTGATGAGTCATCATGATGAAATGGGTGATCACCCATTTCAATACCCTTGGTATGAATCCCGTGCGATAGCCAGCCCAGCCTCTCACCTGGAAAGCAGCCAGCTCCTCAATCTGTTGCCACATTAGTGTTGTTGTTGCCATTACGGCATCGGCTGGCTTGCGTGCAGGCGCAGACTTGACAGCTGTGCACGCTGCCACAACACCCGCACCAAGGGTGCTGGTGTTCGTCTCAATGGAGGAGGTTGGCGATGGGCCAATCTGTGGGTGAGAGAGGGGTGAGGGAGACTGGTGTTAAAACGTGGCAGCATCTGGCTTCAGAGATGGAGCAGGTGGGTGAGAGAGGGGTGAGGGGGATTTTATTGCATTGCAACGTATGGCAGATGCGCACACCTGCTGCAGCCGAGCTATCAGGCGCAGGCCGTCCCTTGCGCTCAGGTTCAGGACCGCCTGGACGTCCCTGCCTCGCAGCCGCAGCAGGTGGTACTTGCGGCCGTCGGTGACCACCGCGTCAAGCGGTCACTCACAGCCCCTGTGGGAATATTAATCAGAAATGCAAAGAGACCTCATCATGATCAGTACCTTCACTGATCAGTACCTTCACAAATGCCCAGGCAGTAGGTGCAGGGTGCGTGCCAGGCAGTCAAGGCAAGCTGACAGGTAGTGGAAAACGCACCTGAACTCTATCGAGGACTGGCCCTTGATCCGACCGAACGCACGTGCTACGTCCCATGCCACACTTACAAGAAGATGGGTAGGGTCAGGTAGGTCAGGCTGACCACACAGCTTGCGCAAGCATGCTGGCACATCATGTAAAGCTGCACTGCATGAGACTGCGTACCTGTTGGGGTCTGCTGTGCGGTTGAATGTGAAGGACCTGCTCTCGGAGGCAACGCAGCCGCCCTCCTGCCACCCCTTTTGTGAAGCTGCGCACGTCATGGCCCACCAGCGGCCGCCGGCTGTGCTGGCGCTGCGACGGGTGGCACTCCCACGCCCTTCGCTCGCACTACTCGTGCCCTGTTCTGCTCGTACAGCAGCTTGTGCTTCTCGGTGTGCTGGAGCTCAAACCCGATTTGCAACTGTGTGATGTCTGCGGGCTTATCCAGGGGGAAGATCCCCATGTCCATGGACCCCTGAAAGACACACGCACCGCAGGAAGGAGCAGGCCAGCACTTGAGCATGCGGCAATTGTGCTTGACCGTCACAGTAATGTAAGGAATAGGAATGGCATCTTGCACCTGTAGGAATGCATCTTTAGGTACTGGTACCACTAGTACCAGTACCAGAGCAGTGTGCAAGATGCCATTCCTTTCTAACGTAACCCCAAACCTCATACCTGATTAACCTGTACCTGATTAACCTGTACCTGATTAACCTGTACCTGATTAACCTGTACCTGATTAACCTGTACCTGATTAACCTGACACAGTTGTTTCTTAGAGCTCAGCCGGCTCAGCTTCTGGCTTCTGATGTCCTCCAGCGCCCACGGCCACTGCTGGGATGCTGACTCAGCAGAGCCAGCGGAGCTTGCAGAGCCGCAAAGCCTTGCCAACACCCTCTACACAAGGCATGGGTAGCAAAGAAGGCCATTGTAAGTAAAGGGTATAATTGACGTCGGTGGCCCACACTGTGTGGGCCTGCTTACGCCTTTCATCTTCTGGCGGGCTTGGGAACAGCGTAGCACGTTTTGTATCCCACATGTGACTGGCCTGAAGTGGGTTGTGTCGCTTAATGCATGCTGACCTCCGCCGTGTGGCTGCCTGAGGCTGCCTGTGACCAAACTGCGGCCTGCAGCTGTAGTGATGCAGAGATAGCTAGCTACAACCCACCCTCAAGTGCTGTTGGAAGGGTACGGCGGCGGCCTCCTCATCTGGGTACTCCTCCATCCTGAACTCAGCCTCGGACTGAGGAAGCGCAGGAAGCCCCGCCAGCGCGGCAGCCAGGCCCCCTCCCTGCAAGGGACAGCAGCCATGCATGGCATAGCAAGCATGGCATATGCTCATCAGGAAGAAAGAGAGATAGAACCACGCCCTTGGGCTTGGATTCAAGGAAAGGTGCAGTCCGCAGGTGACGCTCATGATCATGCATGATATGTAGCATGATGTATGATGTATGTAGCAGGCCTCATCTGAGGCCTGCTACAGACCAGATCAGGCGTCCATGCAGCAACGGCGGGGCAAGCGGACAAGCTATGGCCAGTATTGGACTGCACTGGCCAGTGCGATCCAATACTGTGACCCAATCACCTTGACGGCAGCTTCCAGCGTCAGCTCTGAAACCTTCAGGCCAAGGCCCCCAAGCACGTCCGTGTACTCCGTGCTCTGGCTCACTCTAGACCGGTCCAGTTTGTAGATGTTCATGAGCGCTTCTGCCAGTTTCTTTACCACCGCCTTGGATACCCCCACGGCCAGCCCCTCAGCAATTACCTTGGCCGTGTGCCGGAACAGGTTGGCCAGCTCCTCCAGTTCCTCAAGCACTTTGGACTCAGCTGCAGCGCCACAGCACACATACACATGTTGGGGTAAAACGGTTGGGCAATAGTGAGCTCCTGGCATACGGTGTGTGGACTCCCTCCTGCAAGACAGCTAAAGGTTAGCTAAGCACATGCCCAGCAACACCAATTGCAATGCACCCTGCCCTCGCCCTGCCATCTCGCTGCGCCAGTGCCTGCCCATGCTGCCGACACGCGATGGCAATGCCCTGCCATCTCCCTGCGCCAGTGCCTGACCATGCTGCCGACACGCGGTGGCAATGCCCTGCCATCTCCCTGCGCCAGTGCCTGCCCATGCTGCCGACACACGATGGCAATGCCCTGCCATCTCCCTGCGCCAGTGCCTGCCCATGCTGCCAACACGCAATGGCAATGCGTGTGGCCACTGTGGGACATCTGAAGCTGGCTGCTACATATGCGCTGGCAGATGCGGTTGTTGGGCAACGCCTAGAGGTGCACCTGTAGTTGGTGCCCCAGACCCAAGCAGTAAACCTGTGGCGTTAGACCCAATGCAGTGCCGCAGAGCTTACCTGTGGGCTGCATCAAGGCAGCAGCAGTCTAGACTAGGAGATCTCCTGCCGCAGCGTGGCCATCTGCTGTGTGCGCTCCTCTAAATACTCCAATTCACGAGTGCCCGGCCAGACCACATGTGCTGCAGATCCCATCCGCAGAAAGAAAGAAAGAAAGAGATACGCCCTGAGGCGTGGATGTTGCAGACCTCACCCGCAGACTGCTTCGTGTCCAGCCACTCCCCCTTCTGCCGCAGCACAAGCACCTCCTTCTGCAGCGCAGCCACCTGCTCCTGGTCCGCAGCCACCTGACGCTCCAGCACCTGCCTCAATGCTGGGTCTGCCTTGGCAGCCTGGCCTGACCCGCTGACACCTCACAACCACTCCCTGGCGTCGCGTTGCTGTCCCTGCTGCTGCTGCAACTTCACACAGCCTGGCCTGGCTTCTCCTTTATCTCTGCCTCCTTCGCCTCTATCTCTACCTTGTTTGCCTCTATCTTCCTGCGCAGATCCTGCAGCTCAGCAGCCACCTGCTACATGCGAGGAGGGCAGAGTGTCTGTCCTGGGGTCTGCATTTGACGATTGCGCCCAAGAGATTACTGCAGAATCGACCGCACATGCTTGCTGCCCGGCGTCGAGGCCGTGGTACGCCGCGCAGCCCTGCGCAAAGAGCAGGAAAGAGCAAAAGCATGCAAAACGCATCAGGCGTCATAGAGCGTGTGCTGGAAATTCACTGCAGCATGCATGCAGTGGGTGAAGCAGCAGACCCTTGCATGAAGTGGCAGCATGTGCTGTTTCCCACAGGGGTCGCATGCTCATATGTAATACACAGTGCTGCAATGTTGGCGGCCTGCCACACCGCGCGTAAAGCCCTAGCGCCAACCACTCTGAAGGGGCTTCCAGCAGCCGCGAGGGTTGAGCCTACGCACAGATGGGTGTCACACAGCGTGCAAAATTTGACGCTGGAGCCTTGTCGACCGTCGGACGCGTACGCTGCGTAGCACGCTGGCCTTGCCTGCTCAAAGCCAGCAGCTGCTACAGCTGCCCACGTCGTGCTGAGCGGACGATCATGGGCGTAGCAGGGCAAGGAGGGAGAATCCCGCTTCAGGTGCATGGGTATGGCAGGGTTTTTCGCTGCTGGTGCAGCGCAGAAATGCGCAGCTCCCTCCTCAGAGGCATTTTCATGGCCTTGCAGCATTGCAGGAACATTCTAACCTGGTCTTTCATTTTTCCACCAAATATACATTGCCAGGGTCGCCAGGGCTATCAGACAGCCATGCACAAGCATTGCACGTGCCGGTGTGCCATGGCGCTTGCCATTTCAACGTGCAGCCACGTCTCTGCACTGGCAAGTTGCAGGAGGCAATGCACAAGCCCATTGCTTTGCTGACCTCATTCTGCGTCAGTTGACTGCGTTCGCCATACTGCTCTAGAGCTTGCAGCTGTCAGCGCACTGGTCAGGGCCAGTTCAAGAGCTATGCAGAGTGCCACACGTGCAGGGTGGCACGGTTGATGCTGGCCTGAGCTGCTGACATCAGCAACCTCCCTGCTGCAAAACGGCAGCACAACACCCAGGTGCGGGCGCTTGCCGCAGGCCCAGTCCTGCAGCACTGTTGCACGCCCCTAATCTGGCAACGCTGTGCTTCCGCTTGGCCAAGCACACCCATGCACCCATGGGTGTGCATGCATGCCGCCACTGAATGCCGAGTTGTTCTGAACAACGTGCTTTGCAGGGTGCATGGCATGAAGTGGGTGCCATGCTGGTGCAGCGACCCTGGACCAGTCTTCAACACGCTTCACACCTTCCTAACCCTTCATGTGGCCGGAGCAGCCCCCAGCCCTGGGCAGACCAGTCAGAGAAGCTCGCAACCACGCCGCTTCTGCCACCCAGCGCCGTCGCCCGGAGCCTTAACATGCGCGCCAACAGCGAGCACCAGGGCGAGCCGCCCCGCTCGCGCTTCACCGAGTCGGAGGCACTGAAGCAAGTGCCCGCGTCGATCAGGGAGGCCGTGGTGCCAGAGGTGCGCAGCAGCAGCAGCGCTGGCAGCACAGCAGCGCGCGCGGGGCGCGAGGGGGCGCGAAGGCCGCAACGCACGCCCCTCCCCCGGCAGCGTTTCTCAGGGAGGCTGCAGGCTCACCACACAGCAGCATGCCTGCCGCGCAAGCTGGCGCTCATCTCCTGCCCCTGCCAGCCTCAGCCCTGCTGCCGCACAAGTCTCCCAACACGCGTCCCCCGAGCTGACCGCCTCTTTCCTGGCTTCTCCAGGGCGCCCCTTACCATGCTGCGCCAGCGGCACCCTCACCTACCCCATCAAGCTTGCCAGTGCTGCCGCGCCCGTGCTGCCGCCACCTGCGCACCCCCTGCGCTATCAACTCTGCAGCGCCTCTAGGCCTACCCCGCGCCTGAGGCGCCTCAAGGGCTGGCCCCTGATGAAGCTTCTGGCAAGTGCGTACATTTACGCCCTGACCCTTGCCGCTGCCCTCTGCCATTGGTGCCCCCAGGTGCCCATCACGCTTCAGCACCTGCCGCCCGCCGACCTGGACAAGCACATCCCCAACCCCGGCATGCCCCGAGCACACACCGCCATTTCCAAGGAGCAGTAAGTTACGTTAGGGACTGCGGTGTCTGGCGGTGCCATCGCACAGCAGCCTGCTTGTACACATGTGCCATTGCCACCTCAGCTTTTGGCATCGTAACACTGAGAGCAGTAACTTGGCTTTCAGCGCCGCCAGACTGCGCCCAAACTGTGGATGTAGCTTGCATGCTGCTGTTGCCCGCACCACCCCACCTGTGCTTCCTTGGCCTGCTGCCTTACCTGCCCACATCATGTACCCACACTTCTCCCCCCGCAGGCCCCAGGGCAGCGCCACCTCGCCCCCAGGCGCGACGCCACTGCAGCAGCATGTGCAGTTCTGGGACACGGACGGCGACGGGGTCATCTATCCATGGGACACCTACAAGGTGCGCGGTGTCTGCCTCATCTGCATGCTGTATGCTGTAGCTACAGCATGCACAGCTCATCATGGGGAAGGGGAGTCGGCACTGCTTCCCAATCCAAACCCCACGCCCCAGAGGGGCGCAGTCTTTGTTTGTTTCCTTCTTTCTCGGGGAAGGGGGGTCCGGTGTAGCATGTGCAGCCCGTTGTACAACACATGTGGCCAACCAAAGCAGGCTCAGCATGCTCAGCTAGCTCAGCACGAAAGTGGCACGCTTGTGCTTCGTGACGCCTCCCCACGCTCCCACACTTCCGCATGCTGACAGGGCTTCCGCAACCTGGGCTTTAGTTACGTGCTGTCGTTCCTAGCGCCCTTCGTCATCCACGGCACCTTCTCCTACCCCAGCAACGTGCGTGGGTGACGTGTCCTGGGTGGTTTGTGTGAACGGAAGTGTGGGGCGGAGCGATGACACCCTGTTACGGCAGGGTTGACCGTGCGTGGGTGACGTGCCTTGGGTGATGCCAAATCATTGGTGTGTGCGGCCAGAAGCGGGGAGCGGCGGCGGCGATGACAACCTCACACGGCAGGGTTGACTGTGGCAGCACGTCGCCCTTGGGGTTACGCCAGGCTGCGGTTGCGTCTTTGTCTTGTGTGGACAACGCCTCCATCGCCTTCTGCCCACACTTTGCCCTCATTGCCCCACACCTGTTTGCACAGAACGGCTGGATCCCACACCCGCTGTTCCCCATCAACATCAAGAACATGCACCGCACCAAGCACGGCAGTGACAGCGAGGTGAGGTGTGGCCCCGGAGAGGAATGCACTGGGCGGAGCAGTTGGGTGAGGAGCGGGGTGGGAAGGGGGCAGTAATGGCTGAGAAAGGAATGCGCTGCAGCACCGCCCAGCTGGGCGGTGGAGCAGTGAGTTGTTGACAGAAGCAGAGCTGCGATCGGCTGCGGGACTGTGGCGCTGGGGTGGGCAGGGTCACAGCACCAGGCATGACAGCGCCAGCGAGGGGGAGAGGCGAGGAAGAGACGTATCACACTGGGGGATGCGGGCTGAGCAGACTCCCACAACACAAAAACAATGCAACAGCGGCGGTGTGTTGCTGCAAGACTTGCTTGCTGCGTAAGCAAGCCCACTCAAGGCACGCGTGTTTTGACAACCTCGCTGCTGCCCGCCTGTCCGCAGACGTACGACACTGAGGGGCGCTTCGTGCCGCAGAAGTTCGAGGAGGTGAGACACATGTATACAGCAGACGCTTCCAGGCTGTGGTGGACTGCGTGGGCAGGTGTGCCTGCACATCATGTTCTTTGTACATGGGTGCCTTTAGGGTGGCAGTTTATGTTTTCCTTTGGCAGCAGCTGTGGCAGCAGCCGTGGCTCAGGGCAGCTTGAACATTTTGAAGGCTCCACTCCAGCTACTGTTCATCCCCTGACCTCACCCTTGTGCCTTTCCTGTGTGATTTTCCACACCTTTCCACACCAGATCTTCTCCAAGTACGACAAGGAGGGCAAGAACGCTTTGTCCTGGCGCAACATCCAGGAGCTCGTCTACGGCCAGAGTGAGCCGGGGGGGGGNCATGGCCAAGGTTTTATCGGCTGTAGGGAGGTTTGATGCCTGCGTTGAGCCCTGCCTGTGGGCCGACTGGGCTTTGTTGACCACCTAGCCTGAACGGATGAGGAAGGCTGTTGAATACAAAGAGCTGGCCTGCTCTCGCTTTGTGCTGTGCTCCTTCCTTCTGTGTGCTGCTGTGCATCGACAGTGCTGCCCTCCTCCCTTTGCGCCCACTGCAAGGTTGAACCATGGTATCAGCTGCTTGCGCTTCTTATTGTCTTCACACTGCCTGTGCTGCACCCTTTGTTCTCAGTGAACGTGATGGACCCCGTCGGTTGGATTGCCGGCCGCCTGGAGGTGAGCGCGTTTTTTCCCACACTTCAGGCACATGTTGTCCGGATACAGACCCCAGCACCCGCATTCTGCAATGCAGTGCTTGGTGGTAGCTCTGGCAGTAGGTAGGTAGGTAGGTAGGTAGGTAGGTAGGTAGGTAGGCCGTTTCACAGTCTGTAGGGCGCTGCAAGGGCACAAAGGACCCCTACTCATCAGACGAATAGTAGGATTAGCAAAACCATGTTCCCAGAGAGCCTACACAAGGCGTTAGCCCCAGTGCATGCTGGCCAGCAATACTTTACTTTCCAAGCCGTCACTTATAGCCGGCACTTGACAGATGTAAGTGTTATATCAGCACCGCACAGTGATTGCCACGCATGCCTGACCGTGCCCTCCTCCTGCTGTTGTAACAGCAGTAGTGCTATAGTAGTGCACCAGTAGTAATGCAGTAATTACCCCGCCCTCGTGCCTCCATCCAGTGGTGGGTGCTGTGGCTGCTGGCCAAGGACGAGAACGGCCTGGTGTCCAAGGACAAGGTCCGAGGCTGCA
This sequence comes from Chlamydomonas urium, assembly GCA_039880955.1. Taxonomy (NCBI): domain Eukaryota; kingdom Viridiplantae; phylum Chlorophyta; class Chlorophyceae; order Chlamydomonadales; family Chlamydomonadaceae; genus Chlamydomonas; species Chlamydomonas urium. Next base: position 12,038 of record JAWZTI010000239.1, on the reverse strand, counting down.
TGGACGGCAGTCTGTGGGTGAGTTGCGGTTGCTATCTTTCATCACCGGGCACCGCTACCAGTACTACCAGGCTGTCCCCACATCATGCTGCCCTCTTTCTACTTGGGCTGAGAGCATGCCCGCTGGCTCTGCCTGCTGCTGTCACGCCAGTAGGGCGCACCCTGTCGGTTGATCAACTGCTCCCGAGGAGGGAGATTTCGTCCCTTGGGGTCCTTTGGATGATGTTTGGTGTTGCTGTGCCCGCGCGCTTTCTGGTGTAAAGGCGCCAAACTGACCTGACTCCTGTGAAAATCCCTGGAGGGGGGTCGAGGGGGACGTCCCGCTCTTGCTGACGTCAATGCGCTAGACTAAGCTGACTGTCTTGACAGCTCTTGAAGGGTTGCTGCCCTGTGGGCACTTCACATCTGGCTGCGCTGACTACAGTGGCTGCCCCTGTTGCATCGCCTCACTGTTCACTGCAGGCGCAGATCGCGGCTGATGTGGAGGCCAAGCGCCAGTCTGGCAGGATGGACCGCCACGCCATCATCAAGGGAGACTAAAGAGGTTGAGCGGTGTTAACTTGCAGGGTGACTCAGTAGCCTGTCTGGGTCTCCATAGCAATAATGAGTGTCGAGTGTTTGGTTGGCGGAGCAGCTTGAGCACAAGATAATGATACAGTTGAGACGCTGAGGCTGGTGGATTGTGCGCACAGTTACTCCGCAGTTTGCATTGAACAGCATCAGGTTTGACAAGACGATCAGGTTCAGTGTTGAGCAATCAGAACAGCTGGAGTGTGGGAGATGCTTACAAAATCATGGCTTGGCATTCGCTGTATGAATGGGCCTGCTGGCCTTTGATGTTGCTTGATGGGCTGGATAAAAGCCGCCACAACGCGCATCTAGCGCATCCGCATGCAGTGTGAAATGTGTGACTGTCTGCTCACACAATCAGACGGCCAGTATGTACATGGATCACCCTGGTCTGCCACTATACATCAGCTGCAACCCCTTGCTCAAGCTGTAAGTTCAGCTCTCTTGCTCAAGCCTGCAAGTTCAGCTCTCTTGCTCAAGCCTGCCCACAGCTGTTCATTCCCCTCGTGTTGTGATGCTGGAGTGTGCTACTGTGGCGCAATGCTGCTGCACAAGGCGGCTCTCAGCTGTTCATCCCCCTCGGCACTGCCACAGCGTGATCCATCACCGCTGCAACACCGCGCCAGATCCGCATACCACCTGGTTGTCGAAGGCAAGAGCAGGCCAACAGTGGCAGTGTGGGTAGTGCGGGTGGTGTTGAGCATCACAAGCAAGCTGCTTTGCTGTAACATGCCCTATTGCTGTTCCTCAGGCTACAGGCCCCAAAACCGGCTCCAGAACCGGCTACCTCACCTTGCATTCTTCCTTTCAAGAGCCCCTGAAACCTGCCGGCGGTGCCCTGACAGCTCTTCATGCAAATGCTGCACCGTCACAGCCCTGAAACCTGCTGACACCTCAGAACCACTCCCTGGCGTCGCGTTGCTGTCCCTGCTGCTTCTGCAACTTCACCTACCAACACACATCTGCGCAGTCTCTCCCTAACTCCCCTTACCTGCACTGGCCCTGGCACTCCAGCACCTCCCTGTTGCATTGCGCCAGGATCCATTCGGCATCCCGTTCATCCCTAGGATTGCATGGCAGGCAGGCCAGATGTGCCCATGACATGCATGTCCCGTAGCTGAAGCCGCCACCTGTGTAGGAAGGGTGCTGCGCGCTGCGCTGCTGCTCCAATTGATGTTGCTGGTGAATGTGATGGCCGCTTGCGATAGGACCAGTCTGATTGTCGTCGTCTCGTAAGCAATCCCAGAAAGCGTCTGGGCAATCAGTGGGCTGGGGATGCGGCGCTGCTGCTGCCGAGGTAGCCTTAATGCGAGCGCACAAGGCCGATTGCGCCAACAGCAGCACGAGAGCGACTTGAAGCGCTGCCAAGGACATCGGCAGGCTAATAAGCAGGCTAATACCTGCCCATCGCGGAAGGTGCGCGAGGTGGGGATCCACCTCCTACACTCACAAAAGAAAAGCCTGTAACCTGCTGCATTTGCAAGGCAAAGCGGTGAAAAGCTACAAAATGAACCAAAGGCAGGTTTGCACCGTGATCGCGAAGCGGAATCACGCATGGGTCATGCACGTACAAAAAGGAATGTCACACCTGCGTCCAAGCTCACGATTCAAACCCCACAAGCTCATGCACGCACACTCTCTTTCACGCTACTGTGCCAAGTACAGTAAAGCTGTGTAGTGGGTGTTGATAACAGGACGACACGCATATAATCACGCTTGCATGTGGGCAGCCTGCTTTGTGGCTACGCTCGCTGACACAAACACGTCCCTACATTCACAGTGATCAGGTCGACACGTTGGATCACAATTGGCTGTGGCTGCACCGGGCAAAATGCACACAAGGGTGTATTTGTGCACCGCATTGAACTCGCCTGAATGGAAGGCGTATACCCCACTGACTAGGAGTTGGGTTCTTGATGGCTGTGGCATTGGCTGGCAGCTGCGCTGTGCTTCAATGAACCGCTGGTTGTCAGCAAGTGTAGGCTAGGGTGGCGGTTCCCACGCTGCTGCCGCACACGACGCCTGAAGCAGGACCAGCGCGCACCATGCTGCTGCGGCCTAGCATGCGGCTGCAGGCCCCAAGCAAGGCAGGCCCACAACCTGCACGCACTACTACACTGGCGACTGGGCCCTTGACCCACTGCGCTGCTCCTGAGCCTCGCGTGGCCGCCGCCCGAAACACGCCAAGCACGACGCCCCCGTGCGCCTGCTCCCCTGGCTGCGCCTGTCTGTGCTCGACGAGGCTCCGCCCCTGGGCCCAGGGGATGCAGAGCCGTGGTGGTCTTCCTCGGTGATCATGGTGGGCTGCGAGGGGCGGCCAGGCGATGCCAGAGCCGCGGGGCCTGCAGCATGCGACATCCCGAACCCACCCTGCAGCAGCAGGGAGCATGTGCACACCTGAGTTGCAGTTGGCCACCCATGGCAAGGCAAGTGGCTGGCCACAAGCGCCCTGCCTGCTCACCCCCGCCCCGCAGGCGAGTAACAATGGCGTAGCAGCGGCAGGCAGCAGCAGAAGCGAGCCCGCGCAGCAGCAGTTGGTTTCTTGAACTCATCGGCGTCTTTAAAGACGCATCTATTGTCTTACCAGCGACGGGTGCTGTAGGTATAACGTGAGCGCCGACGACTCTGCCACCGACAGGCAGGTGTGGAAGGAGGCAATGCTGCTGTGGCCTTGCAGAAGCACCTGCTCCGAAACCATGTCCAGGTCCCCCTGCGGCCCAGCTCCGCCGCCCCCGCCGGGCCCCACATTGCCTCCGGCAATGCTGTCAGGGACGAACGCTGCTGCTGCTCGGAATGGGCTTGTAAGCACTGGGAACGGCGTTGTGGGCGACGGCCCAGCACCGACGCCAACCCCAGCCTCGCCCCGGCCGCCGAGCATGTTTGGCGGGCAGGGCAGGGCAAGCGCATGGCCGGGTGCTTGCGCGTGGACACTGCCTACGCTACCGCTCGCGCCCGAGGGTGCGATGCCGTTGCCGGTGTCTCCTGCAAAGCTGGTGCCGCCGCTGGCGCCGTCGGCTGCCGCGGTATACACCGACTGCGACTGCGACTCTCGCGCCACGCTCTCGTCCCCTGGCGCTGCCCCTGCCGCAAGGCTGCTAGGCAGCCCCTGGCCCTGAGCTTCCGCAGAGCCGGGACCGCTGCGCCACCCCTGCCGCTCGGCACCGCCGTTCTCGCAGGCATGCGGCTGGCTGACCCCTGAAGCTGCGCCGACCACGCCCATGCATCCAACTGCAGCTGCGCAGGCGCTCCACAGTCGCTCCGCTGAGCCTGCATGGCCATGGTGCCCAGTTGACGGTCTGTCATGCACGGAGCCTGGTGTGAGTTGCTGCTGGCTGGTGGTGGAAAGGCCAGGGACACAGCCGTCGGCAATCAAAGTGCTGGCTTCGTTACCAATGCTGCCCTTGCGGCTCCCTCGCCTGCATGCACAGGATAACGTGGCAGGAGTTCTGCTGCTGAGTGTGGAAAGGTGTAAGCCAGCACGAAAGCCTTGCCATCACTTGTCCATGGCATACCACAGACACATGCACACGTGCACTGCTCTCGGTGCCCACCGCCCACCTTGCAGGTGCAGGTGCGCAGCCCCCACCCTCCCTGGATTGCCTCAGGTGCAGCAGCATGAGCTTGGACCAGGGGCCCCAGTTGTCGCCCAGCTTGGCATCAGACTTGCCCCCCAGGTTCCGGGGCAGCTGCGTGCGGCAGATGTAGCGGTCCAGCACGGTCTGGTAGGACTTGCCCACCACCTGGCAGGGGAGGGACAGGGCTGAGGAGAGGGGGAGCAGTAAGGCTGCTGCTGCTGATGCTGCTGGTATTGCGGTTGTTACTGTCATAAGTTACCAGGAGCATGCTTGCCAATAACAGCACACTTAACAACTCAGCCTCTCGGAACTTTTCCCTTTCACTTTTCCCAGCTCCTCACCCCTCCCCAATGCTAGAGCAGCTTGCCTGGATCTTGGCCTGCGTCTCAGCAGACAGCATGACCTTGGCTACTGCATAGGTGCTGTCGAAGAAGACGGGCGCATTGATCACCAACACCTGGCCTAACGTCTGTAACCGGTGTAAGTGTGGCAGGGCAGCAGGGTGGTGGTGTGAAGACGTGGCAATCCCAGCACAGCAAAGAGTCCGGGCCATGTGTATGATGGACAAGGCACGAGAAGACAGTCAGCACTCTAAACCACGCCGCGGCCAAACCGCAGGCAAGTTGTGAAGGATGTTCATGACCAACGCCAGAAGGGTGCTCATGACACGGTAGAGCTGCAAGCTAGGGATGGTATGGCCACAGCCGCCTGCCGCTGTGCCTGCGCCTTTCCCTGAGCTGCTGACAGTGCACTGCTGACAGTCAACACCTTGGCCCCCCCTGCCGCGCACCTCTGGGTAGTTGTCGCGCGTGATGCTCATCATTGGCACAAACAGCGCTCGCAGCTTGGACAGCGCCCTGTGAGCAGCCGTGGCCAACCAAGACAGACAGCGCGGGTTACAGGGCGCCAGATGGGACAGGTTGAGCAGTGGATCAAGATATGTTCTGCATGGCGTGCTGCTGAAGCGTTGTCCTTGCGTCGCATCGCATGAAAAGAATCCATGCCCTTGCAGGCTGATGTGCTGGTGACCTGGCCCACACAAGCCTGGTGGGAATCCACACAGACCTCACCAGAAGCCCACACCCTTGAGGTCAAATATGTTGGTGACCTGATCGATGTGCCGGCCGGCTGCAAGGCTGCACGCTGGCAGAGCTACGCGCATGATGAACTCGTACATCTGTGCATGGGCGCGGCAGCAGAGCCGGAAGTTAGCAGGGTCTGCCAAGCATGTGCACTCAAGACCGTTGCACAGGACGCAGCAGCAGGGCAGACAGTCAGCAGGCAGTGCCAAACATGTGCACTCAAGGACTGTGCACAGGCGCAGCAGCAGGGCAGGCATTTAGCAGGGACTGCCAAGCACGTGCACTGAACACCGTTGCACAGGCACAGGAGCAAGGCAGAAGTGAGCACCAACTCCTGTGTATGAGCAGCATTTAAAGCAACGCCGTAGCTGGCTCGCAGGAGCATGCGGCATGCCAGTATCTGTGTCCGTCCTGCTCCCTGACCCTGTGTGTCCAGCAATGTCGTCAAAGGCCACGCTACTATCAACTGACCTAAGCAGCAACGCGCACAACCCTCTCAGCCATTTGGTTGCTTGGTGCATAACTCAGTACAAAGTGTTTGCTGTGTTAGGTCGCACCTGTATGTGATGCTTCTGCAGCGTCTTCTCTGAGAACTCGCGTGTGACTGCATCCAGGTCGATCGACCCCATGTGATATATAAGGATGGGTCGGCCCTGAGTGTGAAGCAGGCGGTATGAACGAGACGATCAGAAGGATTTCCGATGCAAGCACTGGCATGTTGTACATGCAGTTGCACGCAACAGCAGCGGCGGCTGCGGCCAGCTGCCAAGTTTCCTTGCGTAGCAGCTCCTTCAGCAAAGCCGCAGCGCTGTGAGCACAGGCACCAGGGTCAGCGGTACCTGTCTGCAGCACTGACTGCACAGATGGTGCTAAAGTAGGCACCAGAAGCTTTCAGGCGCAAGGCACCAGTGCAACCACCAGGACAGCCACAGCTGGCGCAGTCTGCTAGCAACGCAAGAAGCGCGCACCTTGTTATCGACGCCATGCAAGCCATGTGGAAAGACTTGTATCAGGCGCCGCTGCCTGTCCTCTGATAGCACCCTGTGGTCCAGCATGGAGTCAACCTGCCACTCCTTGCGCCATGCCATCATGGCCACCCACATCTTCTCAGCCTCGTGCGGGTTCCATGCGCGAGCCCGCAGGAAGCGCCGCAGCGCATAGACGTCTGCGGCGACAGACGGTGTGGTGTAGAAGCAGGGACGGCACAGGTGGCCGCATGGGGTGGGTACAAGCGAGGTGGCTGCAGCAGCGCTTGGTGTGGCTGCTGCTGCGCCTGCTGTTGCAGTTCAGGCTGTCTGATTTTCAGTGCATCACCTCTGCTGACTGCTTGCCCAGGGTGCCTGCGTGCTGCTGCAGTAGGGCAGGCAGGGCTGCCAGCAGCGCCGCATATGCAGCTCCAGGCTCTGCTGCCGCAATCTCAGATGACGTACCATGCTTGCTGTCATCCCAGGCGTCCTGGGACTTGAGACGCTCCTGCAGCTTGCTTACCTGCACGACACGATACAACACATGTTGCATGCGCTCTCACTCTTCACCAAGGCAGCTCCAACTTCAAAGTCCGCGCTCGCAAGCTGCACCGCCTCTCACCCGATAGGCCTGCTCTTCTTCTGACAAGGACATGCCGCGCAGTTTCGCTTCAGGCTGCCTTGGACGGTGACCCACACCGCATCCCAGCAAGATTCGCGCTCGCTGCTCTCTGCGCGGCCATCTGCTGCTCAGTCGCTGCTTGTTTTGCAGGGATAGCGCCGTTGTGCGTGTGTGTGGTGTTACAGGCTCGTCAGTGGCCCAGGGTCGCCACATAAGTATGACGACCCCCTACACTGTTAGGCCAACAAAAAGGCTCAAGTTGTTCAAGTTGGGCATAGAAAAGCTGTCTCCATGATCACAGGCGAAATCAGGCACCCCGGCTGAAGCCTAGGTTAGCTTGGGACGAAAGCGTGCGTGCGCGGTTCCCTACGCCACACCTGACCTGCAGCATAGAAAAAAGCAGTCTCTACTGCTCCCTGACAACTCGCCAATGAAGAAAACAACGACTTTGACTATATCACTCCAAGTGCGGAAGCAGTGCCCGGTGTGGGGGCAACTTCACAACTAGCTTCGACGATTGGAAGCTCATGAGCGGGTGATTAGGTCCCACGCTTGACCAATTTGGTGGAGGATCCACCACAGACACAAAGTCATCCAACATAGCCCAGAAGTGGCCCACGGCAAAGTGNCAACTTCAGAACTAGCTTCGACGATTGGAAGCTCATGAGCGGGTGATTAGGTCCCACGCTTGACCAATTTGGTGGAGGATCCACCACAGACACAAAGTCATCCAACATAGCCCAGAAGTGGCCCACTGCAAAGTGACCAGCTTCATCTGCTGGTGAGGGCTGAGCCATCAAAGTGGCCGGAGCAAATGGCAGGAAAAAATCTGTGATGAGTGGTTGTGTGGCATCCACCTCCTCCTCCGCCTCGAGGTGCCCCGCCCACAGCCTGCGTCTGCCTAGAGCCATAGCTTCGACCGCTACCATGCAGAGCTATTGCAAGAGCTATTGTCCAATATCAAAAGTTTGAACCGGCGTGGGAAATGCATGCAATTTGCACGAGCCCTGGTTAGATGCGTGTTTTGCTCCTGCATGCACCCTCGTGCCGAACAAGCTGGGACGCAGTGTGCAGAAGGACGTGGTGGCCGGTATTGCAGCCCACTATCCCAACGGAACTCTGCCATCACTGCTGTCTGCGCTATGCCACCCAGCGTGCGCATGGAGGACGCGGGGTCGTTGGAGGACGAGGACATGTCGCAGGCGGGCAGCAGCAAGCCGAGCAGCGAGCTCGACGACGAGGAAGAGGATTCCTGCCTTGTAGATGACCTGGACCCATGCGCGCCAGGGCCAAGCAGCAGCGCCGGCCGTGGCTACACCATCATCAACAGCGAAACCATTGCAAAACACCAGGTGACGCGGCTATGCAGCTGCTGCCGGCACAGGGCACCCTGTACGCAAGGAAACGCAACTCCTGGCCTGCTGCCATGCGCATGCGCTGTCACAAGAGGGAGGCGGACGGCAGCGCAGCATACAAACTCGCCCGCCCTGCTGCGCATGCGCACCGTTTCAGGCCGATGCAGTTGAGGCTATTGTCAATCTAATGGGCTGCAAGCGCTCCACCGCCAAGGCCATCCTCATCTTCTACCGCTGGGATCGGGAGAAGGTCGCAAGTGAGTGTGACATGCGATGCTGCGCCGGCTGCATACAGGCTATGGCTTTTCAGCAGCCATGTGCAGCGCAGCACGCCCAGCGTGCGCACACAGGCTGATGCTGCCACTTCATGGAATTAGCAGCAGTGCACTGGCTGAGACGCCCTGCCGTTGCCGGCATGCTGCCACAGGCATCTCAGCCAGAACCCTAGTGCGTCCACACTGTCCATGTTGTGCACTCGCGCGCGCAGCTGTGCCATCCTTAACACCTCAGATACAACACATGTACAGCTGCAGCCGCTGCCACTCAGGGCTGGAATCCCCTTTTTTGCAAGTGTCAAACGCTCTGTCGAAAATGCTCGGCCATGACATGCCTGATTATGCCCTTCCACCTGGCTCTTCCCTCCACCCTGTCGTCCACAGCGGATCTGGTGGACCGCGGGCCGGAGCACATATACAAACAGGCAGGGCTGGTGGCGTGTGATGACGACCAACAGGACGTGCAAGCAGCCAGCCAAGGTAAACACATGCAGTGCGGGGGGACGTGGGAGGCATGATGCTGACGGGGCACGTTGTGGGTGGTCACTGGGCAAAGTGTGGCGGGCAAAGTGTGGCGGGGTCACGGCGGGGGGCGGTCACTGGGCAAAGTGTGGCGGGACGCACACGCAGGAGTCACAGAGTATGGTGAGGGGCAGGGCACAGGGCACGGTTTGTGTAGGCATGCGACGCGGTTTGTACCACAGGGCGGGCACAGGACACAGTGGCGGGCAGCAGCCCCTGGTGGAGGTTTCAACGGGGTGCTTGGTGTGTGAAGGAAGGGAAAGAGGAGGCATATGGTCCGGGTGTAAGCGCAGGTGAGCCTTGACTCGCAGACATGTCAGGCTGATTCAGGCCATCATTCAAACGCTGTGAAACGTTTGCTATCTTTGCCTTGAAACCTGATCGCCTTGCAATCCTGCGGCAAAGCGCCCCGCCAAAGCTGCCAACAGCATCTACATTTTGAGCGCCCTGCCCCGCCCTCCTTGCCTGCTTGCTGCCTCTGCCACATGACAGACCTGGTGACATGTGAGATCTGCTGCTCTGATGTGGAGGCTGACAGGACGACGATCATGGACTGCGGCCACACTTTCTGCGACGACTGCTGGCGGCAGCACTTCAAGGCGCAGATAGGCGAAGCAAAAGCGTGCAGCATCAGGTGCGGGTTTGGGTCCAAGGTCCAAGGTGCACAGGTGGTGATTGGGTGACACCCTAAACGTGACTCGGGCCAGATGATTTGCAGACAGGCAAAATAAAGGCATGCAGCAGCACAGGTGCGGATCAGGGTCTGGGGTTGCACGGACAGCAAATGAGTGGCCAATCAAGTGTGGTGCAGGGCGGGCCTCTTATTGCGTAGGTACACATGGCTAAGGCTTGCAGCGTCAGGTGCGGGTCTGGGCCTGACGTTGAGATGAGCTAAGCCCAACGGTGTGCAGCATCACAACAGGAACGGGTCCTTTGTTGCTAAGTTAGGCTGGGGCGAAAGGCGTGCAGCGTCCGGAGGGGGCATTGCTGAAATAGGCGGGGGCCAAAGGCGTGCAGCATCAGGTGCCCACATGGGGCTTCAGTAGCAAGTCAGTTCCTCACCCGCATGCTCCTCCCTCCCTGCGCACAGGTGCATGTCATACAAGTGTGGGGCAATCTGTGACCTTGACAAGGTTGAGGCGCTGCTGCAGTCGATGCCGAAAGAGCTCTCCAAGTTTCAACAGTCGTGCCTGCTTTCATACATGGATGACAACCAGAACGTGCGCACCTGCCCGAGCCAGCCCTGGTGTGGACGGGCCATCCAGGTGTGGACAGGGTGTGGGGAGGGGGCGTGCGGCAAGTGCAGCAGTTAGAGTTGTGGGACGTTGAATGGCAGCAAACGGCTCATTGGGAAGAACAGACAAGTCGCAGCACTTCTGAAGGTTCTTTGTTTTTAGAACCCCAAGCGCAGCCGTGGCAGCGCGCCGACCTGTGCTTGCCCCGATTGCCTTTCAACCTGTGCCTGCTGCCCTCGCCCCACAGGCTGAGGGCGATGCCTTTGTAGAGCCCGAGTGCAGCTGCGGCACCACCTTCTGCTTCAAGTGTGGGCGAGACCCGCACTCACCATGCACCTGCCAGATGTGAGTGGGGCACTGCACTCACCATCCACCTGCCAGATGAGAGTGGGGCACTGCACTCACCATCCACCTGCCAAATGAGAGTGGGGCACTGCACTCACCATCCACCTGCCAGATGAGAGTGGGGCACTGCACTCACCATGCACCTGCCAGATGAGAGTGGTGCACTGCACTCACCATGCACCTGCCAGATGAGAGTGGGGCATTCACACACAGTGCCGAGAACTGCAACTTCACTGCCTGTCATGCGAACCCACCCCCTGTGCCAGTGTTGTGATGGTGCGCGACCCTGTGCACACAGGGGCAGGCAAGCCATTGGCTCAACATGGCGTGGGGGCTGGTGGGGTTGTTTCCACGTCTCAAGCTACTTGTGCAGGCAATCTGTTGTATTACCAAGCTGTGCTGGTGATGGCTTTCCCACAGTCTCAAGCTAAATGCACACAATGGAAACAAGCTGCTGTGTGACCATGCTGTTCTCATCACGCTGTGACAACCGATTGTGACACCTTTCCACACTAGTCGCACGAAAATAATTTCTTTACTCTTGTATCACCATGCTGTTGTGTCGCCCTTCCGGTGCAGGTGGGGGCTGTGGGACGAGAAGACCAACGGGGACAGCGAGACCCGCAACTGGATGACAGCCAACACCAAGCCCTGCCCCAAGTGCTCAAAGCCGGTGGAGAAGAACGGGGGCTGCAACCACGTGACCTGCAAGTGTGGGCAGGTGAGGGCAATGGGGGAACACACACGGCCTGGGGAACACTGCTGGACCACTGGCGACAAGGGTAGTAGAAGCAATGGTACCAAGTGACGGTTGGGTAGCAGCAGTTGCAAGCAGGGAGGCAGAAGGGTGGTAGCACTGACAGTGTTGTTCTGCACAACTTGTGACTTGTGACTTGCCCCACGACTTGTCACAAGTCACTTGTGTGATGTGTTGAGGCGCCTGTTGTGGACTTGGCTGCTGCTCTGTCTGCAACACCTGCTCTGTTGCCATCTCTCAGCAAGTTCAAGCCGTCACCCACACCTTCACCAGCATACAGTACAGTCTTTCGCCTTGTTTACACATAGCTTCTCCCATTCCCCACATTTCCTTTGCACTTTGTTACACATCTTTCCCCACACCTGCAGAGCTTCTGCTGGCACTGCGGCCAAGCGACCGGCATGTCACACTCCTGGACCACAGTTCAGGGACCACAGCTGCGGGCACCTTTTACCTTTGTCAACATAATCTGCCACACTTTTCGCACACCTGCAGAGCTTCTGCTGGCACTGCGGCCAAGCGACCGGCATGTCCCACACCTGGAGTGACATCAAGGACCACAGCTGCGGGCGGTACAAGGACGAGATGGATAAGCGGATAGACGAGGCGCAGCGCAACCACAAGCGCTACATGCACTACTTTGAGCACTGGAAGGACCATGTTGCCTCGCATGCCAAGGAGAAGGCAGACAGGTGGGCATGTGGGCGGTGGGGGGGGCAAGGGATAGGGGCAGATG
>JAWZTI010000238.1:0-40178 GCA_039880955.1 Chlamydomonas urium | reverse complement strand
GGGCAGGGGCAGCGTCACGGAAAAGGCGACAGGAAAGGGCTTTTCGGGGAAAGGGCCGGTCAGCTGATGTAACACCGCACTAGACATTCTCAAGTACCTACCGCAGCAGAAGCGCCTGCTGCAGGCGCAGGCGGACGGCCGTCCACTCCGTATAGCGTGCTTGTAACTGCCGCGACACCGGGGGCCTGGTATGCGGTTTGGGGCAGGACGTATGGGCCGAAGAAGCCGGCGTACATGAGGGACTCGGCACCCAGCTCGCACGAACCAGCTGCGATGAAGAACAGCACGGCTGCGAAGGTGAACAGCAGCCACTTGATGTCCTTGACCTGCGAATGCCGGGGCGCGGAGGTGCATGTGGGGGAGGTGTGGGGTAGTGTGGGGAGGGCGCCAAGCCCTGACAAGTGTCCGACAAGCACGGATGTGCCAACGCACTGCTGCGCTGCAAATCATCTGCCACATGGTTTTGTGCCCACCCCACCCCACACTCACCGATCTGCCGGTGTAGTACAGCACTACGCCGACCATGACGCCGCAGGCAACACCGATCAGCCCTGATATGGGGATGGACACAGGGTTGGCATTGCCCACACCGAACAGGAAGATGGAGGCCTCCATGCCCTCTCGGAGCACGGTGAAGAAGACGACGAAGAAGAGTGAGTATTGTGAGAAGAACTGGGAGCAGGAGTGACGGAATCCGGCAAGGCATCCTCTGGGCGGGAGAGGTGCAGGGCTCTCGGTGAGGGCCGCTGCCAGCTCGTTTTTGGCGTCAGACAGCGATGTTGTGACGTGTGGCTGTGCAGGCAGGCGGGGAGGGAGGTGGGGCGGGGCGTCAGTCTCGTGGTCACACACTGTGGCCCAGGGCGTGACAAGTGGTCACAGTGCTGCTACTGCCTGGAAGACCCTGCCTCAGCGACACCCATGCTGGACTCGCTGCTGACCAGCAGCTCACCCATATACCCTTGGTTGACAGGAGGTGTTTTCTCTGCCTTGCTGCCATGGCTGATGGAACATAAATCCACCCCACCGGTACCCAGATCTCCCCTGAGGATCATGCCCAGGCTGACTGTGAGGCCAACGCTGTGGACAGACCTATGCACAAATGGCCCACCCCAAAGCTTCCTCAGCGCAGTGTGTGTGACCCAGGAGGAGTGACGTGGCCATGCCCACCTTGGCATCCTCTGCTGAGGAGGTGGACGGCTGCTCCTCCGAGTCCCTGGGCTCCCGGGTGCCCTCCTCCAGCGCAATGGCCTTTTCAGCCGCCCGCTTCTTGGCATCCTCATCAAGAATCTGCGCATAGTCAACATGGCACTGCATGCTCAGACACAGCCCAAGCCTGAATCGCGCCCTGCAACTGGGCACCACTGGCCCAGGCTGTGACATCACATGGTGCTTACCCTTTGGATGCCCTGCGCAGCCAGCTTGCGCTCCCACTTGGCCTCCCAGCCCTCGAATCGGAGCATGGCAAACGCCAGGTAGGTGATGAAGATGCATGCTATCCAGCTAACGACGCCCTTGAAGATGTGCAGGTTGGTGCCCGTGAAGACGTTATTCTGCGCTACGTAGAATAACACAGCGAACACGCCTGCTAACAAGAGACTGAGGCCGACACCGCCAGCGACGCCCCACCACACTGCAGAGTCGGCGTCACAGGCATGAGCGGCGTGAGCGCATTGCGTGGTTCCATGCGGCTGATGGCGTGGTGGCTGCGGTGCGGGCTGCGCCACGCGCCTGTGCACAACGTGCACCCCTCACCATGCTTCTTCAGCGACGGCGAAGCTCGCGACAGGAAGGTCAGCAGCACCGCAACGACGATCGACGCCTCAATCGCCTCACGGAACAGGATGAACAGCGGAATGGGGTTGAAGTACTGGCTTCCACCCGAGCTAGACATGGCTGCTCAACCCGCCGAGAGACAAGCAGGCGTCGAAAGCCGTGCGCAGCAACGGCGAGAGCAGACGCTAAAGAGCAATCCTGAGACTTTGACCCCCCTCGGCCTTGCCTGCGTGTCGCGTGCGTAGCGCGTGGAGGGCATGCGCTGAGGGGGCGCAGCACGGGGATGCAACACCCAGCGCCACGCGCGTGTCGCACTTGCAGCGCCTCACCCTTCTTCCGTTGGCACGCTCCAAGTCTGCGCGTGCCCTGGCGCGATGTTGCATCGAGTCCGCCTGCAACAGCTGGCATGTGGAAATAGGCAGCAGGTTCAAATCTTCTAGTCTGCTGCTTCTCCTGCCTTGCATCTGCTGGCGTGAGACCGAAACAGACACATGGCTGCAGGGGAGACAATGGCTGGAGGACCATGCAGCCCGCAGCATGTGAAGGCCAAGTCAAGCACGGGCACAATTCAGTTCATCCCTTCATCCTACAAAGCGAGTGCTGCTCTAACATCACATGGGCCAAGCTATGGCCAACAAGGCTCGTCAGAACAACGGTTTGCTTGCAATGAGAACCATGAGGAGCAGCACTGGACTCGGCATCGACGCACAACGCAGGTATCCTGAACAACACAACACCCAAACCTGTCATGTTGGCTAGCCAGCCCAGCCACAAACACTGTGTGTTTTCTAAGTCAACACCCTTGACGCTTGCAACTGACGCATGAGGCACGAATAGCCAGGCATCTGACAGTGACAACTCTGCCACTGTGCGTGCTCTGGCGCTGGGCCAGGGCAGCCCAGCTTGCCATGGAAGGGTCGTTATTACCAACTCGTTCATGACGACTCGTTGTTCACTTCAACCGTCAACAGCCACTAAGTTGCAAGCTGCAGTGCGCCAATGACTGTGAAAGGTGGCTGCTGCTAGCCTGGCTGGTGACGCAGGCCTGCGAGGCTGGCCCATGTGCCGCACAAACCCTCTAGCGCGTATGCAGCCCACACGCTCAGGAAAATTACTACAGCAAGACCTGTCGATTAAGTCTGGTGTGGTAATCTCTACGGCCCTGCCCTAAGGGCGGCAATAAAGTGGATGCGACCCAAGGGACCTCACTCCCACGCCATGCATGACGACTGGGGCGGTTCGCCCGCAAGGACGGCACAAACATGCTACAGCACCCCTGCCGGCAGTCGAGGTGGGTGTGGCGTGACATCAACGGCACTCAAGCCGCCGTCTGTCTGTTGAGCACTGTACGTGGCAGCCCTGCTAGGTCCGCACACGCATCCCACAGCGCCCCCGCTGGCGCCAACAGCGTTGCGTGAGGCGCCCCCTGGACCTCATCCACCCTTCAGCGTGTGGCCTCCTGTCACACCTGTCAAGGCAGGCCTGCCAGGTCCGCACATGCGTCTCACAGCGCCTCCACCGTCGCCAGCTGCGTCGCGCGAGGCGTGACCTGCACCGCGCCCAGGCATGCCAGCCGTCAGTTACACTGCACATGGCAACCCCGCCAGGTCCGCACACGCGTCCCTCAGCGCCTCTGCCGGCACCAGCTGCATAGCGTGAGGCGCGACCTGCACCGCGCCCATGCGTGCCTGCCGTCAAGTACACACCCTGCGAGGTCCACACACGCGTCCCAGAGTGCCTGCGCTGGCGCAAGCTACGTGGCGTGAGGCGCGACCGGCACCGCGCACAGGCATGCCAGCTGTTAGTTACGTCCCCGCGGCAGGCCCGCCAGATCCGCACAGGCGTCCCACAGCGCCTCCGCCGGCGCCAGCTGCGTTGCGTGAGGCGCGACCGGCACCGCACTCAGGCGTGCAGCCAGGGCGCCCCCGGACACGTTGCGCAGCGGCCAGTCGACGCAGCTGAACACTCCCGCCAGCGGCTCAGAGCTCTGCCGCACAATCACGCCGCGGGCAAACAGGCCGCGCGCGTAGTAACCGCCCGGCTCGACAGTAGCCGACGCGGCGGCGTGGACTGTGGTCGCGCACGCGTCCTCAGGCGTAGCGAACAGGGCGGAGATGACGGTGCTGCCGGGCGGCCGGCCGAAGACTCGTGACGTGGACCAGATGCCTGTGCCGGCCATGGCATGTGGGGTGGGAGTGGTGTGGTGTGGGGAATGGTGTGGGGTGGCGCTCAACGTCCAGGCATGGGCAAGGGATTAACCAGGCCCCAAGTTTTTCTGTAAAGAGGCAGGAGAGTGATGGGTACCAACCTGATGGGTATCAAGCAGGCAGAAGACCAGGTGCTCGACTTCCACCTGCTTGCCATCTACATCCCTTGACTGCTTGCCAGCAGCTAGGCAGAAGCTACGTGGCAGCTACGTATACAGCACACCCCGTCACCTGCCACTGCCTGCTCACCTGAGTACACAGCACCAGGGTCAACACTGACGCTGTCAATGCCCTTTGGGCCCAGGCGTTGTTGCAGCAGAGCCGTGGTCATGGTGAGGGCAAGCTTGCAATTGCGGTAGCTGCCTCCAATCCACCAGTCCTGCAGCGCCAGCAGTCCACAAAAAAAACAGCGTTAAAGGGAAGATTGAGAGTCGGTGCTTGATGGGAAGAGGCTTACCTACCCTTTCCTGCCGTTCAGGCCTGGGAAGTCCTGCTGATGCAGCTAGGGGAATCCAGGCAAGCCCAAACGTTGAGGAGGTGGGCAAGCACGAGGCTGCAACTGACGACATCAGCACAATGTTGAATGCATAGTTTGCGTTGGCATGAGCTGCGATCAATGGCAGTGCATGCAGCGAGTGTAGACCCCTGTTGTGCTGGGAGTGAGACCGAAAGTTGCATTGCAGGTACCAGGGAGTGACAATGGCTATGCACACTGCAGTTGCGCATACAGCCGCCGTCGTGCCCCAAAGGATGGAAAGCAGTCGTACCACGGCACCGCACCTTGAGAAAGAACTGTGGGTCCTCTGGGAGTGAGGAGAAGCGGTGCATGACGGAACACAGGTTGACGATCCGGGCGCGCCCTGTTGCTGCCGCCCCCGCCGTCCCCGCCGCCGAAGCCCCCTCCGTCGCTTCCGATGTGCTGGCGCCAGCCGCGGCGGTTGACTCCATGCAGCCGACCAACCGCCGGGTCAGGGTGTATGGCCCCAGAAAGTTGACTTGGGGCAGCCCTGCCACGCCCTGTTCTGTGTACCAAGGTTCGATACCCATGAAGTTAGCCCTGTGGGGAGCACAGGCGAGCATTGCATTCGTGATTGCGGCGGCTAGCGTTAGGACGCAAGACGGGTAGGAAGGGGCGAAAGGACTCCACAGACAGGGCAGGAAGGGGTAGAGGGAGTTGATGAAGAGCGAGAGGGTTACAGTGGGTGGCAAGGAAAGAGCAAGAGGGCTGCTTTTGCCACACCCTGGCACATCTGCCAAGCCTGATATCACTCAAGGCATCCCAGAACAGTTTGACAATCCCTGCGCACCCTGCATTGTTGATGAGCACATGCAGTGGCTGGTTGAGGCTAAGCCACCAGTCGGCGAAGGCGTGAACGGATGACTGCTTGCCTAGGTCAAGCTGTGGGCAAGCGGTGACCTGCGCGCCTGACACCTCACGCCTCAGCTGCTGCACTGCACGGTCCAGAGCAGCTGGATGTGCGTGGCAGGGGCGGAGGGGAGTCGAAAGGGGGCAGGGTAAGGGCAATGTGTGGAGAGGGGGCAGCGAGGGCAGAGGGATGCAGGGCGAAGGGGAGGGACCAGCTGACCCCCCCGTGGCCCTCGCACGCGCTGCTGTTTGTGCCCTACTGTGCACACTAAGCACTGTGATGCAAGCTTACTGCAAAGACGACAATGCACCTGCACAACGACATCTCAGATGTCACACCTATGCACATGGATGGTGTCAGCGCGCCACCTGTCCACACTGTGTGAGTGGGCGTCATGGTGCCGTACCTGTGTCGATGTCGGCCAGGTAGACATGTGCACCTAGGTACACCAGCAGTCGTGCGCTGCACAGCCCAAGGCCACGGCTGCCGCCTGCAAGGGTCACACAAGTGTGAGGCCAGCACGTAGGGGTCACACAAGAGTATAATAAACACCACAAGGCAGACCAGCAGGGTTCCTGGCATGCCACCATGGGCCTGTTGGACAGGTGAAGGGGTCAGTCATGCATTGGTGAATGAGCAGGGTAGCAAAGCCCTGTTGCTGGTGCTTGTGCATGGAGGCTGAGCTGAAAGCAAGGCCGCTCGCCTGCCACATACCTGTAAGCAGCACGTTCTTGCCCTCCATGCTAGGGTAACTGGCCAAGTCCATGCCATAAGGCACGCGGATGCCAGGCTCAAGGACTCGCCGTCCACCCGCGGGTGCTGCTGCTGCTGCACCAGCACCTGCTGTTGATTGTGCCTGTGCTACCACTGTGACTGAGCGGGCCTCGCTTCGCAGTGCATGTGGCGCTGCAGTAGAAGCAGCTGTAGATGAGCGCTGCGTCGCTGCTGATGCTGTTGCTCGCCGTGGCAGGGCGCTGGGCACTGTTGCGCTGCACCTGCGCTGCATCACACGCCGGTGCTGCATCATGATGGCAGAGCGTGCCACTGCCGATGTGATACTGGTGCAGGCAGCGTGAGAAGAGCGCAGCGACGGGGGATAGGGACGGTCGGATCTCATTCCAACTGTTCAGCGCATGAATTGAGGGTGTGAACATTTCAAGCGCAAAAGCACGTGAACGCAGCGTTGCAAGCTTCAGGCGCGGCTGGCTACAGTGTTTCAGCCACCTGCCCTTGTCCAGCTCAGGCAACATGCACCAGCACTGCATGGGCCGCGGCGCCAGCATGCACAGCAGGACCCTCAGCAGCAGCAGCGCTCACAGGCGGCCCTTCTTTAGCCCATGCTGCCAGCAGAGACGGCTGAGGCTGCAGTGCTACAGCATGGCTGCACAGCGGCCAGCTGCGGTCATCACTGGTGCCTCCACAGGTAGGCTTCGGCTTGGACGCCCCTTGCTCAGCTTCAGCGCAAGCAAGGCACCTTCTCCGACAGGCAATAGGCCATGCCACAGATGACAATTCCACGTTTGAAAGGCTGAAAGCGCTTTCTTGCGCATTCTCAGCAAAGGAAGGGACTACTTTGCCACAAGCACCCGCCCTCCTGCACCTGTGCTTTACACCCTCACAGTGAAGAGCCTGCCAAACACACTCAGGCCCTCAGCTGCTGTCCCCTTCGCCCTGCGCTGTGCGCAGGCATCGGCAGAAGCATCGCTCAGCGGCTAGAGAAAGAGGTGCGGTTTTGTTCATTGTGTAGATCCCCATGCACCCCCTCTTGCCAGGGCTGGGATGTGCATGCAGTGGAGGAGCTCTTACGCTGCTGACGTGCCCCTCTGGCCCCTCCTACCCTGCTTTTCCACGTTGCTTACCTATCCCCAGTTCTGAAATGGGTTTCCATTCCAGTTCTTGTACTCTATTTCCCAGCGCTCCGATGGCATCTCACTTGCCCCTATTATGATCCACCAGCACCAAGCGCCCTTCCTGCTTCAGAGCCGGGTTGTGTATGCAGGCGTATGTCGGTGGAGGGGCTCATACACTGTTGACACGCACCTGCGGCCCCTGTCCTGCTGCCCTGCTACTCCTCTGCAAAGGGCTGGGATGTGTACGCAGGTGTGCGGCGCGCAGAGGACGGGGAGGACGTGCGTCAAGGCCACCCCAACATCTACCCCGTGATGCTGGACGTGACCAGTGCTGACTCAGTAGGCTCCGCATGTCAGCAGGTGGGTCACGGGTGATGTGTGAAGGCCACCGCAACATCTACCCGGTGATACAGGACGTGACCAGTGCTGACTCAGTAGGCTCCGCATGTCAGCAGGTGGGTCAGGAGTGATGTGTGAAGGCCACCGTAACATCTACCCGGTGATACAGGACGTGACCAGTGCTGACTCAGTAGGCTCCGCATGTCAGCAGGTGGGTCACGGGTGATGTGTGAAGGCCACCCCAACATCTACCCGGTGATACAGGACGTGACCAGTGCCGATTCAGTAGCCTCTGCATGTCAGCAGGTGGGTCAGGAGTGACGTGCGATGGCCACCCTGGCAGTTTCCTCGTAATACCGGACATGACAAGTGCTGACATATTGAGAAGGGTATCACAACAGTAACTGCTGGCACCTCAGCACCCCGCCCTTTCACCTTCTGGCCACTCAAGCACAGGCGTCAGGCAAGCGTCCTCAAGCCCCTTCTGCCCTCCTGCCCTGCATCTTAGTGTCCCCCCGCCCCAAGCCCCTAGCTCTTCCCCCAGGCCCACTGCAGCTCCGGCCACTAGCACATTCTCCTTCACAGCCCAATACATTCACCAGCCCTTGCATCCTTTCAATGAAGGGCCCGAATCCCTGTTTCTTCTTTTGTGCTCAGGTGACCGCCGCAGTGGGCAAGCGTGGCGTGCGCGCCCTCATCAACAATGCTGGAAAGGTCGTCCTAGCGCCCGTTGAGTTCATGCCCATGGAGGTGTTCGAAGACCAACTGCAGGTCAGCAGGAGACACGCGTTCATGTCAGAATGTATATTTCTCTTGCAAGGCTCCTTAATCAGTCAGCTGGTGGTCATTACCAGCCCTGCTGACTGACGGTGCAAATAGGGTGACCTGCCTACGCTCATTGCATGGATGCTTCCAAGGCCAGTTGCAAGGGGTCGCCCGAGGGAGGATGGCCGGCGCCTGATGCTGTTATGTCAAGATGCCTGCACACGGCGGGGGCGATGTGTGCATCGCTGAGAAGTAAATGTGTGTTCTCCCACATCTCACACTTCCATGCCCAGGTGAACCTAGTGGGAGTAATGCGAGTGACGCAGGCGTTCCTGCCGCTGCTGCGAGCTGGGGAAAAGCCGGGGCGCATCATCAACATGAGCTCACAGGTGTGAGATGTGCGGTGTACAAGGTTGAGAGAGGAAGCTCGGGGCAAGAGTGGAAGCAAGGGACAAGGGCCGGGCAGGTGCAGGACAAAAGTCAGGGCAGTATCGTCAGCGTGAGCTCACACAGGCGCAACACTGATAAGTGTAGTGATGGGAGCGGAAGGTCGAGGTGGGGCGGGGGAAGTGGACTGCGGAGATGATGAGGCGAGAGAAAGCTGGTGGCAAAGATGCAGGATGGGAGCCATTGCAAACATGACATTTGGCAGCAGCGTGTGAGACGCCAGCTCCTTCCCCCCACACTTTGCTCACACCCTCATTCACCCCGCACCTCTGCTGTACAGTCAGGCACTGTCGCGTTCCCCCTGTTTGCTGGCTACAACGCATCCAAGTTTGGACTGGAAGCGATCTCGGACTGCCTGCGGTACGAGCTGTACGAGCAGGGCATCAAGGTGCGAGGTTGCAGCAATTAGTGTGTGTAAGTACAGTCCGTTGACGGTGGGTGAAGTGTGGGAGGGGTGTGAGGTTGGAAAAAGTGTGGGAGCAAGCATGCAGGGTTGCGGAGAGGCGCAAAAGCGCTACCTACGCCTCCTTAGGCTGCCTTGCATGAGAGCTGTGATAACAAGACAGCAAGACTGTCCAGGGGTGTGGGGTGCAAGCATGCAGGGTGTGGACCTTTGGCGCATACCCGCCAAGACCGTTCTTGGGTTGGTGGCTTGGAGTGGATGGTGTGCAGGGTTTCGAGGAGATGCCTCAGGCTGTGCACTCAAACGCTCAAGTGTTTACAGACAGCCATTGATCTGATTAAGCCGCTCACGCAATCTGGATGCCGTGAGTGGACACATGAACCCATGTGCACACATGTTGTAGCCTCACGTGACAAAGTGTGACATGTGTGCCTTTGCTTGCAGGTAGTGCTCATCAAGCCGGGGGCAGTCAAGACACCCATCTGGTGAGGATATGGGCTGTTGATACAAATACAACGCCCACCGTCAGCAGTTGAGAAGCTGTTACTTTCTTAAAATCAGGTGTTGCCAGCAGGCGTGCTCTCTCTGATGAAAGAGGAAAGGTGGAGAGATTTGTGTTTGCACTACACCACAGGAACAAGAGCTTTGCGACATCCACTCAGCTGCTGGAGAAGATGCCGTCTGCTGCGAAAGAGCTGTATGGCACCCTGATCAACAGTGTGAGGAGCCAGGCTGAATTTCAGGGCGCTGCGGTGCTATCATCAGGGTGAACGCTGTATCCTACATGAACACCCCTTGGACTGTGTAAGCCGCTTCTGTGGCCTCCCCTTCGTGATGGCGCTCCATGTGCAGTGTTGGTGCTCACTCACTGAGTCCTGTTGCGCTTGTTGACCGTGCTCATGCTGTTTGCTATCGCTTGCTGGGCCCATGTGCAGATCCAAGCAGCTGCCAAGCGGGCTGAGGAGAAGGGCGTCACCACTGATGAGGTGGCATCCATTGTTCTGGAGGCACTCACGACGCCAGAGCCCGAGGCGAGGTGAGCGAGCAGTGTTGTCACATGTCGCATGTGACCATGTGACATGTGCAAGGGCTCAAGGGGGGTGGTGGGCGTGCCCAAACTTTTGAGGCTTTTGAATGGTGGGTGGGCGCTGTCCACACATGTGAGGGCATTTAGCACAGTGGGTGGATGCTGAGCTTACATGCATGAGGATGCAGGCAGGTGGGTGGGTGCTGACATTGCAAGAGGAACCTGTCATCGTCAAGTCAGCACTTGACACGATGACCGTGACAAGCTCCCGTCAGCCCAGCCACAGCTGGCGGTCGCAGCACCTCAGCCAGCATCAGCACCAGCACAGCACAGCCCATGCCACAGCACGCCTACATGAGGGTGCTTGGCTCAGGTCAGCATGTTTACACAACGTGGCCCTGTTTCTATAGAGCAACGAGCTGGGTGTTAAGAGGCGGTCAGGCGGTGTTGAAGCTTGTGTATGCCAACCATGTATGCACCCGCCTGCCCTGCACTCTGCATCAGGTACATGATCGGACGCAGCGCAACAGTGCAGATGGTGCTGCGGAAGCTGCTTCCGGATGGCATCTGGGACAGGATTATTACTGCCACGATCTTCAAATAGGGTAACACCGAGATCGACCTTTTGGCCACTTGCGCGCTTTGCACCTCGATTTTTACCGAGTCGTGGTACAGTTGCAGCCAACTCGTAGTAGCAAGGACACTCCCGCAAAAGTGTCACCAGACAACCCAGCTCAGCGAAGCTCCTCCACCTGCATGACCCACGAATAGGTTACAACCAGTTTCATGATGTTGCAGTCCGCAGGGCGCAACAAGGCCACAGCTGGCTCACGTACAGCGCCAGGTCTACGACGGATGGCTTGGCGGAGGGCTACGACTTCACCTCATTTGCAATGCATTTCCAGAAACGTTTGCTCAATGACGGGCCTTATTATCAGCAGCTTTGACAGAGAACCTGTGCCACTTTGACAGACCTGATGACCCGTGTCCTGGCTCCCCTTGTGTGTCACTTTTTTCGCAAGGTCACTCGCTCCTGAGGGGTATAGGGGGTGCTCCTGGATCTGCAAGAACGTTTCCATCAAAAGTGACAGTGACGGCTCCGGTGCAAGAGGACCTGCAGCTTTTGCGGTGCAGTATCTGAACCCTGTTGTGCAAATGAACTTGCTGTGCAGGAAACATTTCCTTGAGCATGGAGACAAATGCGGCTGTTGCCGCTGCCTCGACTCACAACATGAGTTCTAAGGCTCTGTCGCCTAGGCCCCCACGCTTTGCGCTGCTCGCGGCTCAGCAAGCAATCGCCTAAACGCCGTGCTAGCACCAGAACAGCGCACACAACACCACAGCAGCAGCAGCAGCAGCAGCAGCGCCAAAAGCACTCCCGGGGCTCTGCGCGTGGCAGCTAAGCAAGTCCGCGTGGCAGACAGCGCCATGGCAGTGTCATACATCACGCGCTCGCAGCTGGAACGCATTCAGAACACGGTAGGAAGCTGCAGCAAAGCATTGGGCAACACAAAAAGTTTGCCTGGCTTCGCTCATGCGCAGGAACCATGCATGCACGCTATGCAGATTTCCGACAAGGGCGCTGATACCACGCATGACGACCGTCGGCGTCTGAAGGAGCTCAGCGACACAAGGGCAGCAGGATGGCCCAACACGCTTAGTGTAAGCACAGCGCTTGCACCACTGCGCCACAGTTGCTTTCAACGCTGCTGCGCTGTCTAACGCGGCTTGGGTGCAATCTGTTGCCGCAGGCGGGGAGGGCAAGAAAGGAGCGTGCGCGGCAGGAGCGCATGGCAGCTGAGGAGGCGGAGCGCATAGAGGTGAGGCTACATAATCGTGCGGCGGATGCTGTTGCATGAGGGTTGCGCTCCACGCCCCTGGTTGCGAGTGCGCGACCCTGCAACACCTAGCTGTGCCATGAAATTCAACTGCCTGCCATGCAGGTGGACAAGCAAGAAGCGGAGCTCAGGGCGGAGCAGCGGCGGCTGCAGATAGAGCGTGCCAACAAAATCCTGTTTGACGAGTCTGACCGCGTGCGCAGCTTCCACAGCCAGCTACAGAAGGCAGATGTCATTCAGGAGAATGAGGCGCTGATTGACTTCAAGAAGCAAATTGGAGTGCTGCGCAAGGCACAGGAGGCCGCATTTGTAGAGCAGCAGAAGCAAGCGCTGGAGGTGCGGCGACGGGGCAGCAGGTGCACCCCAGGCTGCTTTCAGCCAGCTGGAGGGGTGTTTCACAGTTTGAGCCCAGCAGTGGTACCTAACGCCTTGCAGACAGCGGCTACAGTGATAGCCATGAGGTGCTTGACACCACATAGAGTACAGATGCTGCGCTTGCAGGAACCAGCGCCTTTGCCAGCCCTTGCTGCTGGCCATGCCCGAACCCTGCCTTGCCTGACTGCTGCTTTTGAAACACGCCACTGACTCAGCTCAACCCCACCCGTTTATACTGCTCATGAATGCTGCAGGTGGCGGAAACGGCTGAGCTTAGACGGCTGGCTGAGGAGAAGCAGCGCGCGCTGCAGCAGAAGGAGGTGCAAATGAAGCAGCTGGACGACATGCGCACCCGCATCATCGCCGAGCGGCGCGAGGAGAAGCGGGAGGGCGAGCTGCTGAGGCAGCGGGCGGTGCAGGAGGAGCAGGAGATGCGGCAGAAGGAGGTTGCGCGGTGAGTCAAGGCTGCCGGAGCAGAAGGAATGACTTGCCTCAGCGTGAAATGAATTCCCAGATCAGGGAGCGTGTGAGTGTGCGTGGGGAGGGGGTGACTGTGTTGGCACGAGGTGGAGCAGGTGTAGCGAATCCCACTAACGAAGCAGACATGGCAGCACAAGGGCTATACTGTGTGAAGGGGTGACCGGTCTCTGTGCCAAGGTTTGCCTTCTGAGCATGGCTCCCCAGCGCTTGCGCTTCCCCCTCTGCCCACTGCACACGCTTGCCCCTGCCCATCCTTGCATTTGCCCACAACTGCCTTTCTGATCCGCCTTGCAACTGCGCACAACGGCTTCTCCGATGTGCAGGAGAACCAAGGCGAAAGAGTTCAATGACTCCATCACGGCGGCCAACTCGGCGCTCCAAGCCTTCAAGTTGAAGGAGCTGGAACAGCAACGAGAGGCAGATAAGGCAATGGAAGGTGAGCGGTGCTTGCGACCACCACTGTGACGCTTGGCACAGGGGTTGAGCGGCAAAAGTGGTGAAGCAACGGAGCATGTGGAACCCTAATCGAACCGGGTAACCCTACTGGTTTGGGGCATCGTGTTGTAGGCACGGCAACTCGAACAGTGGTTCCTGAGTGCACGAAAAGTTGCGCGCAGGAGAAGCTGCGCGCAATTAAGTTCCAACACATCTTGCTTGCATATCAATCATTCAATAAAGGAGCCTCTCATGCCACCTACCCACCCTGTGTCTGTGCGTGCAGCGTACGCCAAGAAGAAGGCTGAGGTGATTGCTGAGCGCGAGAGGCGGGAGGCGGAGAAGCGCGCGAAGAAGGACGAGGAGCGCAAGCGCGTGTCTGACATGATTGAGCGCAACTACAACGAGTGAGTTGGTTGGAGGGGAGGGAGGGGGAATGCAATGGGTACAGGCCCTGAGGAGTGGGGTGCGGAGCAGCCAGGAAGGACGTGCTCTGCAAGCGACTTATGGCAGCGCCAAACAGCGCACAACCGCAATCAGCCACTGCCCCTCACACTAACTCGCCACTTCCGTTGCTCCTCATGCCGCTTGCACGCACCCTTGCTGCCGCTGCGCCTCGCAGGTGGATGGCGCGGGAGAAGGCGCGCCTGGACCGCGACATCAGCCAAGCCGAGCGTGCGGCGGCCATGGACGAGAACGCGCGGCGGCAACGACTCAAGGACTCGATTGCTGCGGTCGACACCTTCAACAAGCAACAGCTGGCGCAGAAGGCGGAGCGCCGTGCTAAGGAGCGCGAGGAGGACGTGGCGTTTGCATCGGAGTGGTCAACGCGGCTTGTTGAGCTGAAGAAAGAGGTGAGCAGCGGGGTGGGATGCAACGCAAGGGGCATGCGTGTGTGAATGATGCGCTGCATTGAGGGCACAATGCTGGGGTGTGAGTAGAGGCGGATGAGGTGTGTGCAGGGCTTTGTTGAAGCAGTCATAGAGGAAGGCGCCGCATCTTTGTGGATGTAGGAAGCATGCATGGGTCTGTTAAGCTGAATGCAACCAAGCACCTTCTCACCTTCGGCTGGCCCTTCCGCTTTACGCAACTTGCAGGAAGTCGACGAGGCGCGCTCACGACTCCAACACAACAAGCAGGTGGCATCGTTCCAGATGCGTCAGATGGAGATCAAGGCGCGGAAGCGTGCGCAGGCGAGGATCGAGGAGCTGCAGGAGGCGGCCCAGATCCAGCTGACCCTGCGGGAGCAGGAGGACATCTTTAGGCAGTACGCGGGCGAGTGGATTGAGGAGTACCGGCGCTTGGGCAAGACGACGGTCCCAATGGAGATCCACCTGAACAAGAAGACGACGGTGGAGACGATGCGATGAGACCTCATGACAGCCAGTGCTGATTGTTGTCATGCTCAAAGAGGGGAGCCTCCAAGAGTGGCGCTGTTCAACAAGAAGCAATGGGCGGTCGAGACGAGGCGACGAAGCAGGGTACTTGTTAGATAGAAAGACAGTGATATGCCCTTGGCTGCGAGCTAGGGAGAGCATCCGTCCGCAGGCATGTGATTGTCAGTTGTGCAGTTGGCAGTGCAAATAGAACCCAAGCAAGGTTGCACACGCATGGTGATTCGATAGAAACAAAGAGCTGCTTTCTTGCTGCTGGGCTCAACTCAGCGCGCTCACGGCGCTGTAGGTTTGCTGCCAGAGATAGCCCTGAGAACAGAGCACCTGGTGCTCTGGCGCGCCGCTGGCTGTCGCACCTTCCATGCACACAGCGCAACGTATTTATGGCTGACTGACAGACGCCAGGCGCACTAAGTTGACTTGTGTAGCTGTCATTTTTCTGTGCTGGGTCAAAAGGTCCTACGCTGCTGCCAAGCCCGGGGCAAGACGTAACACGTAAGGTGGCCAACACTGTGAGAAGTCTGCACAAATCAGAAATCAGGCTCGCTCCTACTCCAAAGCTCAGGGTAAGCACACTGTACGACTGTGTGTCTGCGGGGCGTTCCCACCCTTAAGTGTGTAACTCAACATACCTTGCTGCTGCGCCTAGAGCGGAACCCCGAAGGACGAGCAGAAAGGGTACTTATCTTTGTCTTTCAAGTATGGGACGGGAACAAGATGAAAGAACGCAGTTGCACAGTGGAGGGACTCCCTGAGGGAGGGTCTTGAGGAGGGAGGGGGCGACCGTACCGACATCTGTGGGCCACAGGCTGCAGCAGGTGCAAAACCTTGCACCATCCTGAGGGCAGATCATTGCTGGTGTTCAGGCTCTATGCTGTAAGAGCAGTGCTGATGAGCTTCCATTGTGAGCGCACCCTGGGCTTGCCACACGAAGTGCTAGGTAGAAGCACAGGCAAATCGCGCATCGCACGTGGCGGCAGCGCATGGCTCAGGCGACGGCGCCCGCCTTCCAGCGAAAATGCGGCCAAGGTGAGCGGCGGGCGCACGCCACTTGCGTCTCAGAGACATGTGTGGGCAGTGGGAACCGTTTCGCCCGCCCTACCCAAACCGACGTCGAGGTCCCCAACCTGTTCAGTCCTCCATGCCATCGACTAGCTCATAGCGCATTCAGATACACCAGAGCGCAGGCGCTGCCGCACCAGCAGCAGACCCTCCCCGAGCGAGCAGCCCTCCGTGCAGCACACCAGCGCACCAGCAGCAGCAGCAGTGCACACCAGTGCACATAGCAGACTACGCAGCGTCAGAAAGAGAAGAGACAGACGCGCGCAACAGCGGCCAGTGGCGAGACAGGCGCAGCACGCGATCAGACCCGGCAGCTTGCACGCAACCGCCTTCGGGCACCCCTCACCATGCAGCACGCAGGTAAGAGCGCGCAACAGCAGGCGCCAGCGCATGTCACAGGGCACAGGGCATGGGCGTCGCTGCAGCGTCAGGGCTTGCATGGCCTGCATGGGAGCAATGCTGTTACCATGAGCGGCAGCAGCAGACTCCGCCACAAGCCGCAGCAGTGGCTAGCAGCGCGTGTACATGGCGATGCGGCGAAATAAGCGGCTCCTGGTAGAAACGCTGACGTGCGCAACATGCTGCCCCCTGTTGCATGCGCGTAGCCGTGCCTTCCACCACCTGCTCCCGCAGACGAATGGCATCGCGGCACAGCCAACAAGGCGCAGCTGCAGTCTTTGCGATCCTGACGCTGGCCGCCTGCGTCACAAGCACAGGTCAGATGCCCACAGGGAACACCCGCCCGCCAGAGCATCCATCTGCGGCGCACTCACGCAGCCCTGTGCACGTTCCTCGTTTCGCAGGCGCCTCCATTCTAGACGCAACTTGGACCCTGGCAGCGTCGCACCGACTTAGCACGTCGAGGTGAGCGGGGTTGGGAGATGTGTGTGACACCTGCATGCCCCCTGCATGCCTTCGGCTGCTCACATGNCCCCCCCACTCCTGCCTGCAAATACAGGCCTGAAATCCGCAGCCTGCTGGATACAACGACAGACATCCCCACCTACTGGATCCCAACCACCCAAGGCAGCACGTGCCAAGGCGGCAACTGCTGCGATGCCAACGCAGAAGCAACACCTTACTGGTTGCAGCACCTCAACTCCTCGTCCTTCTCTGTTGGGACCAAGATCCACACCACATTCTTCCTGCGCCTGCACAGCGACCGCCAGGGCTGCCTGGCTGGTCCCTCAGCCGGCGACTGCTGCAATTCCGACCTGGCTGAGCTGCGCATTGACATTGGTGAGCATGGCAGGGCATGAATGGTTGAAAAATAACATGCAGTAAACAGCAAACTCTGATGGCGCAAGCGAAGCACGGGGCGGCACATCTTGCCTCCTTTCCAGACTGCCCAGAGCCCACAAGGGTCAGCCTGTAAATTACCAAGTAGCAGTGGCAAAAATGCGCATGACGCAGAAGGCTAACTGCTGCTGCCCTGATGCTGCGCCACTTCCCCTCCATAGACCCCATGCTGTCGGTGGATTTTGCATCCGTCAACGGGCGCACCGCTACCTTCAGTGCGCAGCAGAACAAGTATGGCATGCACATCGTGCCCGCGCCTGGCGCCCTCAGCAGCATCCCCTCTGATGGTGAGCGGCTACACGAGAGCTTCTTCATAGCATGGAAAGGCTGTTGGCACAGCACCAACGAAAGGATATGCCACCGGACGAAGCTTGCAGCATCCCCAGGACCTGCCTGAAGAACCTACATGCCATATGCAATGCTGCCAAGACCTTGTGATCTTACTGCTAAAACACCTGCCTGCTACTTCTGGAACTGACCTCTGTCCCTCGCCCTGCCTACTCCACCCCTGCAGGCGTGCTGCTGACCATCACTGTGATTGGCAATGTCCAGGAGCTGTGCCCAACCCCCGACTACATGATCGGAACGCCCACCTCTGGCATGTGCCAGGTCATCATCCAAGGATCCACCCTCAGCAAGGGGCCCAGCTCCTGCTGCTCCTACACCCTGGCCCGGCCCGCCAGCCCCAACAACAACTTCGTCCCGGGGCTGCCGCAGTGCTCGGACGCGCTGTCGGCCGGCCCAGCCGCCGTGACGCTGCGCAGCGTGTCTCTGCCCTTCGCCCTGCCTAGCGCGGGCGGCGCGCTCGCGTCCAACTACACGTTCGACGTCAGCCCGCAGGCCGGCTGCGACCCCACTGCCATCAACCAGTGCTGCGACATGGCGTACGATGCCCTGGAGCTCACCATTGGCCCCAGCGTCAACATCGTCGGTACCGTCTCCGGCGTCGCGGGACAGGGACTTGTACCGGCAGTTGCAGCATACCACCCGACCGGCAACAGCCAGGTCATGGCTATCCGCCTTGGCACCAGTGGCACCAGCTCCGGTGTGACAACGGTGGTTGTGACGGTGCTGCTGCCCACGGGGACGTCCAACGTGCCTGACCTGTGCACCGCATCCGACCAGACTGACGGCTCGGCTGCCAGCCTGGTCGGCGGGTGTGCGTATACCCTTCGCAGCGCCGCCACCACCAACAGCATGTGCTGCCCCAGCTCCGCCACCACGCCGCTGGCGCCCGGCCAGAACCCTTACCCGCCGCCTCCCTCGGGCACTTGCCAGCCTGCCCTGCAGGTCCCAGTTACCGACACCTCCATGGGCTTCGGTTACTACGACGGGCCCCTGCCCCTGACAGCATCCTCCACCACGTTTGTGTTCATCGCCTTCAACAGCGCAACCTGTGCCGGCCACTACTGCCAGGACCTGTGCTCGTGGCAGCTGCTTGTCAGTTCCTCTCTGGTGCCGCTGCTGGCGTCGGCCAACGCCGGCAGCGCCTTCACCGTGCAGTCCCTCAGCGCCACCACCAGCGCCCTCATGTTTTCCAATGCGCCAGCATCAGGTGGCGGTAGTACTTCGATGTACACCCTCAGCGTGTCCCGTTCAGATGTGACGCTTGATCAGCTGTGCGCCGGCACCAGCACCTCCTCTCCATCAGGACAGCCTTGCTCCGCCATCCTGCTCAACCCAGAGGTCTACTCCGTCGTGCGCTTCGGCCAGGGCGACCGCCTAGTGCCCTCTGGCCCCATCCCCTCACCCAGCCCCAGCCCCACCCCGGAGCCCCCCGCCTGCCCCAACCCACAGCCACTGTCCAGCAGCTGCGTGCGCGTCGACACTGCCGGCTTCAACACCCCCGTGACGTCAAGCGGCGTCAGCACCATCCTGGACTTCAAGGTCGGCAACCACGACGGCGAGAGTGGCTGCACCCCCGACGAGGCGGTCATGTCCTTCCGCCTGCTGCTCACACCCTCGGCCGCCGCCCAGCTGCGTTCGTCCAACAGCCTTGTCCCCGCACAGGCCACGTTCAGCGCCAGCGACAACAGCGTCGTGTGGAGCTGGACGCCCGTAACCTCTGGCTCGTCGCTGCACTACCAGCTGTACCTGCCAGGCACTCTGAGTCCCGCCGACGTGTGCCAGCAAGGCGTACTGTCCAACCAGCCGGCAGGAAGCTGCGTCGTCATCTTCTCAGGCGCCACGACCTGCTACACTGGCTTCGTGGCCGTTCCTCGGGACCCCAACATTGGCCCCATCTCCCCCGCCCCCGTTTCCTCCACCTCCGGCTCCTCGGTCGCTGCCAGCGTCATCGCGCCCGCTATTATCATACCCCTGGTGGCACTGGCGGCCATCGGAGCGGCCGTGTACTTCATTGTGGCGCGGCGCAGGCGCTTTGCCGCGCACAACGCTGCGATGGCAACGACCGCGGACGACCTGGCTGCGCCCCTGGCAGCTGCCTCTGCCACCTCCCACACTTCCTCACACTCCATCAGTGGTGGGTCGGAACAGAGTACGGGCGACGTGCTAATCCGACTGCCCAACAGCCATCAACCTGGTGCCCAGCTGCTGTAGGAATCTCCTGAGGAATCTGCCATATATTCCCTCCCCAAACCAGCATTCTAGGAAGGTTCCTTATAGGAGCAGGGTCGCCGGGGGATGCCCCTGGAATAACCACAGCAGCAAGCAGCGTTTTTGGCAGTGGGGCAGCGGGGGTAGGGATGGGGCATGCAAGCGGGGGGCCACGGTGGGGTTGGGGGCTGGGGGCCGTGCTGCAAGCAGGGCGTGTGCGCACCTCCCTGGAGATGTGGCATCCTCGGCTGGATGCTTTTGATGCCCCCCGCACGCCAACCTGTGGCTGTAGCGGTCTGTCTGAACATGCAGCGGGTATTGACTCGGTCAATTGATTTGACTGGCTGACCGTGGTTGAGAGCAGTTGGAGCACGCATGCTGCTTGCTGCATCTCTTGGCCCAGAGTAGGGCTCAATAGAGTGGAAGGCTGTCAGGGTTCGGCCTGCCTCTTCTTTGCAAGGAAAGGAGAACAGACGGAAGAGGTCACATACAGCTTGCAGCAAATGAGGTGTATGCTGGGCAACACCTGCACAGCAACACGCATTACCTGCAGTATTACACGGGCATTCACAAGCATTCATTAGCACCCATTGCTTTGCGCTAGGTCCCAAGGCTCTCGAATACCCATGCTAGGTGACAGACATGGCTCAACCAACAGACATGCATGCTTTTCTATTCTGCGTTCCTTCTGATAGCAAAAGAATACAATCTCAAAGCGCGCTGCAAGGCGGGGCGGGCTGTTTGCGAGAGAAACGGAGGAGGCTGCTCGGCGCCCATGTTTTTGTCGTGGCCCGGCAGCACAGGCGCACAAGAGGTACCTCTGCTCCCTCGTGCAGGCTGGGCTGCTGGACAGCTCAGGCTGCTTATAAGACACTGCAGCCTGCCTGTCGCCTGCACTGCACCCACCAGCGCTGTGGGTTGCTCTCAACCCCGCCCTGTACTGCTTCTCTTGGGGCTGGTTTTGCTCAGGGCGTAACCTTGCCTGACCCTGTCCTGAGGTGCGATGTGCGCTTGGCAGTGCGACTCGTGTTTTCAACTGTTCCACTGGCGCTCCCTTCATCGGTGTTCCGCGCTCGTTGTAAAAGCAAAAGATCAATGTTGGTTGATTGTGGTTGACTGAAGCAGGCGTCCAGGCCCCGTCCCCCGCTCGCCCACAGACGACCATGGCCATGTTTGCAGCGCACAAGACATCTTGGACGTTTTTGTGTCGCGGGAGCATTGTCTCGTCAGGAAGAGCACATAGATAATCTATGATATATTGGAGCTGACTTGGCACTTGAACCCTGTGTGAACTTGAACCCTGCAACAAACCTCCTCGCACCCTCCTCATTGCCAAGGCATCTTCCTCTCCCCCGCTGCGGTGGCGGTAGGGTGTGGGGGCTGGTTCACCTGTGGACCTTTCCCTTCCTTAACCCACTCCCAAGGGCGTAGCTCTTTCCTTCTTCATCAGCTGCTTGACTTCTCTCTCCCCCAGATTACCTCAGGCCCGCTGTCGAAATCGTGTCGAATTTTTCTGACGGCTACAGCTGACGGCAAGCTTTGACCCCCCATTACCCATCGATTCAGGCAGCCTGTGAGGCAGCAAGATCAGCAAAGCAGATGGTTCGCTTGCAGCAATTTGTTTGTTTCAACATGTTCCGAGTGTTCGCATAATATCAGCCATGCAGGTCTGTGGAAATAGGTTCCATGTATCATTCGCCTCGGTGTGCCTGATGTGAATCTAAAGCACAATAATGTCCGGAAAAAACGAGTCCTGAATGTCGCATGTGACACCAGTCCCTACAAATTGCTGCCTGTGAAGTAGAACAGCGATTTCAACAACAAAACGCCCTAACAAACCATGGGACTCAGTAACAACTGCTCCAGCGCGGAGGAACCCGACATTCAGATTGTGAAGAAAGGTGAGCGCCTGTGTTGACGGGCTCTGCAAGCCATTGCTACCCTCAAGCACCCAACGAATGGACGAGGGGGGAAAGCGCCTCCAGCAAGAGTGGAGGCCATACGCAGCTGACGGGCGGATAGAGTAGGGGAAGGAGCCTCCAGGTGCTCACAAAGCCAGGACACAGCTGAACGGCTTGATCAGCACGCATCAGGCCTGTGCAGGCCTAATCGTGACGATTTAAAGAGCAGCGGTGCTGCAATTGTAGCCCCACCCAGGCCGATGCTGCTAGCCTGCTCGTGAGCTGCCAGGCTGCTCCATTGGCCACAGCCTTGAGAAAGATCTGCTTTCAGGAGCACCACTGAGGGTGTCACTTCCAGCTGTCGCCCCAAGCTCCATCCAGCATTTCCGCCTCTCTTCGTTGCAAGCCAAGTCTTTGCTTCCGTGCTGACAGCTATCTCCTTGCCGTGCTGACAGCTGCCTACTTGCCCTCTGCCAGGAACCCCTTTGCCTGCTCAATCGTAGCGAGCGTGCCCTTGACCTTCTGCTTGGGGTAGGGCGCGAGGCCGTTGCTGGACAGAAAGCCAATCACGCCGTCCACAGCAATGTACAACCTACAAGAGCAGCAAGTACAGGGGGTTAGCAGGTACAAAGTCAGCAATCTAAGGGTCATCACTCAAGTATGGGGGGGGAAGGGCGAGCAAGTATAACACTGGGGGACAAGGTCAGCTTGTTTGGGCATGAAAACAGGCAGCCTTTGTATCTCATGTGCCGGCAGTGGTGACAGTGAAGCCCCAGAGCCCCTGGGTCCTAGTGCCCACCCACCTAGTGCCCACCCACCTGATGCCCAGCAGCTTTCATCAGATCGACCTGTTTGAGCAGCCTCTTTGGTGTTGATGAAGGACCAACCCCCCTCGGACCCTGTGCCCCAGGGCCCACCCACCTGCGTGCACTGAGCGACCTGGCGCTGCCACCGCGGGCATACTTGCTGACCCAGGCAACACCGTCCACTTTAAGCTTCTTGACCAGGGCGATACGCTCCTTGTTGTAGGGGTCCTGCGGGACGCAAGGCGGGACAAAACATAGCAAGGAGTGTCAAGCGTCTGTCTCCCACAGAACATGATATGTTGAGCAAGGGCAAAGCCGAGTTCCCCATCCTACGCCACTGCCCTGAAGCCTTGACCCCCGTGGCCAGATCCACACTTCCCAGCGCAATCGCCTAATCAGCATGCCATGTATGTGGTTCTCAAAGCGGCATCAAGACCACACACTTGACACTCACCAGGGTGCAGTAAGACTCGATCTCCTCGATCAGCTCGTTGCTGAGACGCACGTATTCGGAGTCCAGGACAGAGACAGGCACACCCGACACAGTGCTGAACTTGCGCTCCGAAACCTCGTTGTAGTCTTCCTGCTTGCCTGCATCCTTCCTACATGCATGCAGGCAGCAAGGCCAAGTTTACGCAAGGCATTGAGCAAGTGTGCAAGAGGAACATGAGCTGTCAGCCCGTTAGCGCAACCTTCTGTTTCTCTACTGCTTTTTCCTGCATCGTGCATCCCTTCAACACTCGTGGATGCAGCCAGCACAACAAGATGGGTACAGCCACACCACCTGCAGTTCAAGTAAAAAACTGACTTTGGCAGCAATCAAGAGGGCAGCACTTACTCCAGGCGGCGGCGGCGGCATGCATCCGCCTCCTCATCGCTGTCTTGCATCACGCACAGCTCCGAGGTGTCTGCAGAGGGTTAGGTGCAGTGGGATGGGTGCTGTGGGTTCAGAGGAATGAGTGCAGTGGGATGGGTGCAGTGGGGTGGATGCAGGAGGGTGGGTGCGGGGGAGTGGGTTCTGAGATGTGGGTTCTGAGGTGTGGGTTCTGGTGTGTGGGTTCCGAAGTGTGGGTGCGAAGGTGTGGGTGCAGTGTGTTGGGTGCAGAAGGGGGGGTGGCAGAGGGTTGGGTGCAAGGTGCAGGGGACAGCCAGCAGGGCAGACTGCCGAGGGCACCGAGCAGAGAACAGCTAAGTGAGCAACCTCACTCTGCATTCTCCTTGGAAAATGCACATGCCTTTGCAGGGCTTATGCTTTTGCTTGTACCATGAAATAGGGCATTTGCAAAGCACTCAGGTCTTTATCTTTATTCAGGAAGCTTTGTTTTGCAACCGAGCCAACACTCACATGCTTTCGCCTGGCTTGCAGGCACCACCAACAGGCTTGACAACGCCATGAGTGCAAGGCGGCGCGGCAGGGCAGGCACAGCTGCGCTTGACTGTGGCTCCGCCACTTCAACCTGAGCTGCTTGGGCTTGACAAACCAATGCAGGCCTGCGCAGAACAGGCACAGGCAGTAAGCGACGGGATCATACGAATATGCCATGTGTGGTGCTTATGAGCCTGCTGTGTGCGCACACACATGCTGCATGTGTCAGGGCCGTCCGGCATCTGCCATTGGGTGGCTGACAGGACCTCATGCTATGCGAATGGTTCAAAATGGCGACGTCAGTGCTGCGAACATGATGGCATGGCGTACCTGGTGACAGAGAACGCTGCCGCGGGCGCCGGCGCGGCGCGGCGTGCGGTGGAGCTAGCCTGTTGCCCGCTGCGCTGCATCATCATCATCATGTTGTCGAAGAGTTTCAGAAGCAGCGGGGATGAAGAGTAAGGGGCGACGGTGTACTGAACTCGCTACGAGGCGTCAGGGATCTGGTGCAGCGTGTGGATGGCTGTGGTGTGGCGTCTGTGTCTGGCCACCAGCAGCTCGTCAAATGTGCCAAACAGCTACCATGTAAGCACTCTGTTGTTCATTCCATTCTTTCTCAATGCACGCACTGTTCTTCCACGGCTGTTCATAATCAACTTGCAGCTGGCCGCAGAAAGACACAGCTACTGCTGTGCTAGGCCTCATACAGAGCTGTGCCAACAGCAGCTCATCGTTGTTGACTCACGCCACATTCCAGAGCAGGTAGCGGCACGTGTTCATGTCGGTGCCAGCCAAGAATAAAGACCATGGTGACAGGCTCAAGCAGAAACGGCACAGCCCCCCAAGATAGAACAGGCCTTTCAACGTCGAGTGCAGAGTTAAAGAAAAGAGTGATGACTTGGATCCGTGGATGCCTTTGCCACCTTACTAGGACCGCCACACTGTACTGCAAAGTGGCCCTTGTTAGCTTGCTGGCTCAGACCGCCCGGTGAAAAAATGTCAATCTGCGCACTGCGCACGCTCCACCAGGCGACCGCCAGGCCCAACAATCGAGCCTCAGCTGCGCAGGCCCTGCCGCATGTCTGATAGGACTATGAACATGTCATGAGGGTCACGTGTCAAGCCAGCAGCTGAACCGACTGGTAAGTGAACCTGGCACGGTAAGAAACCAGCTTCAACATGCTGGCTGAGTTGAGAGGAGAGAAAGACTCCCAGACTCAACCTTTTCCGGGCCACCATCACACACGACCTTGCTCGATGAACTGATGTTGAGCAGCCGCTTAGACGAACTTGGCACCAACAGGGTCCAGCTTGACAACCTTGGCTGAGTTGACGCCCAGCTTGCCCTCCTTCTTGAACGCTTCACACAT
Source organism: Chlamydomonas urium (assembly GCA_039880955.1). NCBI lineage: Eukaryota > Viridiplantae > Chlorophyta > Chlorophyceae > Chlamydomonadales > Chlamydomonadaceae > Chlamydomonas > Chlamydomonas urium. The sequence continues at coordinate 15,118 of JAWZTI010000238.1, read as the reverse complement.
CGCCTCCATCACCTTTTGGCGAAAGGAAGAGGGAGGGGGGAGCAGGAAAGGATTGCAGATAAGGTGTGGGGTGCTGCCATTGAAGCGATGGATCTGGAACTGTGTTTGATATCAACACTCATCATTTGATTCCAGACCCAAGTCGTTTGCCTGTTGCCCCTGTCATGCCTCCCTGTCAAGTCGCCCACCTGCTGTCCCTTTGTTGCATTGCCCACAAGGGCAACAGCTGTATGGCACAGCATAACACACTGCCACACTTACCCGAGCGCCCTTCCCAACCAGCCTCACCCAAACCCTCTCCCTTTCTCCCACTCTTCGCAAGGATAGCGCTATGTGGCCGGCGCAGCATACGGTGCAGCCATACACTCCCATTGCCCCCTTCCCCTTCCCCTCCCAGCTTCACCCACCTTCTGGCCCTTCTCTGCGCTGTCCACAATCGCAACGGCTGTGGGACCAGCACCGCTAATGGTGCAGCCGTACGCGCCTGCCGCCTTTGCTGCCGCCTTGACAGCCATCATGCCGGGGATCAGGGGCCCCCGCACAGGCTCGATGATAACGTCCGAATCTAATGATGACCCAATGAGGGGCACGTCGCCTGTCAAGATGCCGGCCACCTGCAGCATGTCAGGGACAGGCAAGGAAAATGCTGAGTGCAGCCGCTTGTTAGAATCCTTGTCACCTGCAGCACATCAGGAACAGACAGGGGCTGAAAAGGGGCTTGATGATAACGTCCAAATCTAGCAATGACCCAATGAGGGGCACGTCGCCTGTCAAGATGCCAGCCACCTGCGGCATGTCAGGGACAGGCATGGAGAACGTTGAGTGCAAGGATGAGCCAGCAAGGGGCACATCAGACGTTACAACGCCACAACCTGCAGTGTTGCAAAGAATTCGACAGGGTCACTGTGGCAGTGGTTGTTAACCATTAAGGGCAAAGGTACCAACCGCCCCCCGAATACCGTCTGCCAACCAGCGACCCACCACCTTTCCTCCCTTCTGCACGCTAGCCCTCCTTATCCCTCCCCTCTATCCCCAGCGTTACCTTCCGCCCTGTCCCTCACCCGCTGCCCCGTACCCCCCCACCGCCTCCTCCCACCCCTCCCACCCGCCGCCCCATAAGTCCCCATCCCGACTCGCCCCTGCACTCACCAAAGAGCCGCCCTGGCAGCAGTTGTTGATCATGGACTTCATGGGAACTTCCTTTGGAAGCACCGCACGCATCTCAGCAGTCGGCGCCTCAAACACGGGGTTCACGAGAACGAAGTACAGGTTACCTTTGTCGAATGGCAGTCGCAACAGCTCAACAGGCTCGCCGACCTTGCAGCTCCTAGTGGAGGTATAGGGGGCGGCACAAGAGTATGGAGTCGAAGAGGTTGCATGAGGTGTCACAAGGCTGACGAGCAGGGCGCAGGTGCTATGATGTAGGCTATCATGCGAGCGAGTGCCTTAGGACAGGCAGCGGGTGCGGCACGGCGGGCAGGCACTTGCTGTGGCTGCAAGGGCATTCGTTGCCTTCTCAACCCTAAACCCTGAACCCATATGCCCCTGCACCACTCCAGGAGTGCCTACCCAATCTGCTGATGCCTTTCACCATGGCCACCAGCCCCTGCCGACCTGGCTGATGAAGCTGCCTGTGTTGCCCGTGCAATGCCCACCTGATGAGCACAAAGCCTCCCAGCAGCGAGGGACCCACGTTGTCTGCGTGGTAACCGCTAACCGCCGCCTCAGCTGCCAGGCCCGCAGTAATCAGCTGCTCCTTGGTCAGTGGGCTGCCGAAGAGGCCGTTGACGGCCCATGCTGCAGCTGCTGCGCTCGCTGCGCTGGAGCCCAGCCCGGAGCCCAGGGGCAGGCCCTGTGGTGTGGTGAAGGTGTGGAAAGGGAAATGTGGATAGTGCGTGGACAACGTCTGATGCAGAGCGATGCACAACCTTGTTGATAAGCGAAAGGACGAACGACAGCTTAATTGATTTGGGTGGTAAGGCGTTAACCGCAGTCAAGCTTGAAGCGAGCCCACGACTGAAGTAGCCAGTGTGAAAGCCAACGCAAACAACCTGCCTACCTAGCTCCTATTGTTAACACCTGCTGCAGCTTGATTGCACTTTATAATGCCCCACTTTGCACCAATGCCGCACCGCACCTTCTCCAGCGTGAGTGACACACCGCATGCAGCCTGCCCCATGAGCCTGAGCGTCTCCTTGGCAGCAATACCGATGCAGTTTTTGTCAGCGTTGAGGCTCAGGCGTCCATTGTCGCCAGTGATGGCTGAGATCTCCACCACGCCCGGCTTGCCTGGAATGACCTTGGCTGTGACGGTGTCGCCGCCGCCCTGAGGAAGCGAGGGCGAACGTTTGAGTGCATTGCATGCATGCGTGGCACGGTTGCTTGCATGGGCCGATTAGCGCGCACCTCCACTGCACAGCCCATCCAGTCGAAGCCTGGGCCAAGGTTGGCAACGGTGGCAGGGGCGAATGCAGAAACCTGCTCCTTCACTGGCTGCACCGCTGCTGACGCCTGGGCGTGCAGGCAGCGCTGGCGCTGGGGCCGTGCTGCCCGTACTCCTTGTGCCGGCGGCCGAGCATCGCGGCTGGCTGCAAGATGAGGCCTGCGGTATGCGTGCAGCATGTTGGCAGCTCCAATTGTACTGATGCGCCTCCCGCGTTCAGAAGCTCTGGCTAGGTGTGGGCGCTGTGTGAACGTGCAACAGTTCAGTGCACCAGTGCAGCAGAACCTTGCATAGTTGCCGCCACTGCGCCCAACAGTGAAGTTGCGTGACATATCAACACATTACTGTCGAGCAACACACAAACAGTGAGGCACCATTGCAGCGATGCCGGAGCCCAGCTCCGTGGTGACACAGCTGTCCAACTTCTTCAATCACTTGGTGGAGCTCATCCCGGCACGGCTCTACCGCAGCGAGCCCGATGAGTCGCGAGTCAGTTTGGCGAACCTCAACAAGGCTGACCGCCTGGCCGCGCAGCAGGAGCTCAGGGCCAAGGGCAAGCTCAACAAGCGAGCCAAGTTAGCGGGCGCACAGCAAGGCGGCGGCGCGGCTGAGCCGCCATCGGGCGACGATGGCGCGCCGCCCGCAGCAGCGTCAAGCGGCCAGCACGCGCCGCTGCTCAACATCCCAACGGAGAGCGTGGCGCGCACTGAGCTGCAGGAGCGGCTACAGCAGCGATTGCAGGTACAGGACACACCATGCATGAAGACACGGAACGCCCAGTAGAGCAGTGTGCTAACTTTTGCTGCTCATGCCTGCTGCTGCTGATGTGCGCACACACACAGGCGATGCAGCAGCAGCGGCAGCAGAAGGACAAGCCCCAGTCGCAGGGCGTGAACAAGCGGCAAGCAGCGAAACAGGCAAAGGACTGGAAGCAGAAGCAGCTGGAGTCCAGTGTCAAGGCAAAGCAGCAACAGCAGGACAAGCCGCAGGGCAAGCAGCAGCAGCAAGCTGCAGGGCAGAAGAGGTGCGTGGGGACAGTGGCCTCGCTGGGTCGACGGGTGTGGTGTTTTAACTCCGCTCAAGCGTTATGATGGCCAAAGCAGGGAGTTGGCCAGCGATTTGAAAGAGGGGACTTGTGCTTATACAGGGTACACTCCCATATCGGCCTTGTTCAGGGCGAAGGAGGAAACCCTCGTTCATACTCTTCGCTTGGTTTTGGCAGAAACCCTTGTCCCTAGTTTGAGCCCGGGGGGGTCCCCTCTGAAGCCCCCGGGAGCCCCTGCTGCACCTTTGCCCTGGTCATCCCCCAACGCCACCAAGCTGTCACAGTGGACGCTCCAAATGTTGCAGGCCTTGCCTGGGTGCTGGGTGCCGCCCGCGTCAGTAGCCCTCTGCCTGTGGCCGTCACCCACTCATCCTGCCATGGTTGCCTGACCTGGCCGCTGCCTGGCTGCTAGCTGACGCCAGCAGGCTGTGCGCTTGTCCGTGAAGCCTGTCTGGACAGAAGTCATGTCACGGCGGCTGCCTCCCATGCCTGGGGCTCACAGCCTGACCTATCCTGATCTCTCAATTCGCCTCGGCAGACCGTCTGTTGCGTCCGCTGACATCCTTGTCCGCCCCTACCCTGCGCCGGGCACCCACACACAGAAAACCAGAGGGCGACGCGTCAGCAGGGGCTGCCAAGAAGCAGCAGGGCCAGGCGCAGGGGCAGCAGCAGCAGCAGGGCGGCGCGAGCTTTGCATTCCCCAGAATAGAGCTGGATGATGGGCGGCCGGGTGCAGGCAACAAGCATGGGAAGAAGCCCAGCAAGGAGGTGCTGCTGAAGATCGCAGAGGCGAAGCAGAAGGAGAAGCAGGAGGCTGGCGAGGATGCCAAGGTGTGGGGGGAGTGTGGGGCAGTGTGTGGGGCGAGGTGCAAGGACTGGAGCTTGTGGTCTAGGTGTGCTAAGATGTTTGCAGGCGCGTAGCGGAAGTGGGTGGGGTGGATGTCAAGGTGCGGTCAAGGTGTAGGATGGATGGGGTGTGGGGCTGGGAACCGTGGCTCTGTGGGTGTAGGTAACGGAGGAGCGGAGGCAAGAGGATGCTGATGTGTGGAGTGAATGAGCCATTGTGTGGGCTGAGTGTGGGGTGTGGTGTGCAGGAAATGCAGCCAAGATTTGGCTTAGGGTTTGGGGTTGAAATTTCAAGCTGGTGTGAGGCTGTCAGGGAACATGACATGGCACGCTTGCATCTTGGTCAAGTGCAGTGATGGTACTTGCTGGCTGGTGCATGAGGTGCCAGGCTGTATGGCCAGGTGCGGTTTTGGTCCTGATCGCTGCACTCCCCACACCTTCCACACCTTGCCACACTATCAGTCCAAGGTGACGCACGAGGCGTGGAAGTCAGCGATGATGCGCGCGAGCGGCGAGAAGGTTCTGGACGACCCCAAGCTGCTGCGTAAGAGCCTGAAGAAGGAGCAGAAGCGCAAGGAGAAGAGCGCCAAGGGCTGGCAGGAGCGCACACAGAAGCAGCAGGAGCAGGTGCAGGCGCGCCAGAACAAGTGAGTGCTGGTGCAGAAGCGGGACAGGAGCTTGAAGGGTCGAAGTGCTCCAGAATGGGCACAGGAGTGAGGAGTGTCAGGGGCCGTTGAACAGGCAGCAGAAGACGAGGGTCAGGGGCTGGGAACAAGGCAGCAGGAGCAGGTGCAGGCGGATGCTGCAGGACAGGGCCAGGAGTATAGAGGGTCAGGGGCGGATACATAGATAGACATACATACATACATACATACATATACAGCAGGTGTGGCGTGCCAGACCAAGTAGGTGGTGCTGCAGGAGGGGGACAGGAGCTTGAAAGGTCAAAGTGCTGCAGGAAGGGGACAGGCGAGCGGAGTTTTAAGAGCCTTTGAACAAGCAGCAGAAACAGAGCAGGGGCTGTTGAACAGGCAGCAGGAGCAGGTGCAGGACAGCCAGGTCAAGGGAGGGCTGGTTGATGCATGTGGCGCGGGATCAAGTCCAAACCAAGGGCAGGGGGTGGGGGTAGTCTCAGGGATATTACAATTTAGTATCCCCTGAGCCTACAGTGGGAGTGGGGGCCACTGTGTGCAAGATAAGATGAAGAGTGCGGAACAACGAGTGTTGGTTTGCAGGACAGAGGAGGCGACTGTTTGCAGGACAGAAGAGGCGACTGCACGCACCTGGCAGGGCAAGGTCCGCGACCCGCCCTCCCTGCCTGTGTCCCCATGTCTTTGGACTGACCGCCCTCCCTTGACCTGAATGTGTTGCTGCAGGCGCAAGGAGAACCTGCAGGCGCGATCACAAGGGCGCGTGGACAAGAAGAAGTCCAAGCGAGAGAAGAAGCTTCTGAAGGCCGGCGGTGGGGGCGGGGCCGGGGCCGGGGCGGGGGCGGGGGCGGAAGCTGCCAAGAAGGCGCCCAGAGCGGGCTTTGAGGGGCGGCGCAGCACTTTTATTGGAGGGGGCAAGAAGTGAGGCGGCTGGGTGTGAACGACCCTGTGAAAGGGTGTGGAATTTCGGCCAGCAGGCTGCTTGGACCTTGTATCGTTACATTGTTTGCCTTGTGTCGATGTTGGCAGTCACAACAGTAGGCTGCTTTGATAGACTGCTTCGCAACTCAATATGCTGACGGGCAGCTGGTTGAGCAGCAATGACCGGTAGGTAGACCATTCCGCAGTCCACGCGGCACCACCACGATTGATGGTGTTGTATGTAGGAGTCCTACTGTAGGACACGCCACGGTTCCGTACAGAGATGTGGAACGTTACATTGACGCTTGTGTCTTAAGCCAGCAACTGCTACACAGCAGCCACCGTACAGGAATGATGGCAAGAAATTCTTACCGTTCAACCCTACCTTCACAGATAGCGCCTGCCGCTGGTTGCTGGCGGCATGATGGCAGTAATCAGCTCACACTCCACACCTTCTCAAGCAAAGCTGGTTCTGCCATTGTCATGTCATGGCCAAGACTATGTGCCGAGAGACTCACCGCTGGAGGTTGCCAATCAGGCCAGCATCACTCAAGTCAGATGAGCTACAGGCACTGCTCAACCCACCAGACTCATGTTCAAGAATGCAGTTCCTCTTGACCCCCTGAAAATGAGGTTGCTCACTAAGAGTGTGGCTCACCACTGCAGCCGCCGCACCTTGCTGGGTTGTCCACACTTGCTATCAGTCCCATGCGGCCTAGACCATCAACCGCAGTGGGCAAACGGCAGAACCGCAACTTCCCTCGCAGTGTGCACCATGGCACTGAAAGCGTCCGATGCTCAGGCATTCAAATCCTAGAACCGCGCAAACCCACACTTTTCCCACGCCCTTGCAGCCCAACAGCAGCCGCCCGCGGTGGTGCCACCACGCCGGCTGCTTAGTACTGGAACTCCTTGAACACAGGGTCCACACTTTTCCCCCACTTTGTCTCGTACAGCTCCAGCAGCTTGTCTGCCTGCGACTGGCCGCTGTCAACGATCGCCTCCAGGTGACGCAGGAAGCCCGCCTACGGACAGCAGCACAGGAATCAAGAGTCAGAACACGGGTGCAGCAGCCGTTGTACGTTTCAGTACAACGGCTGCTGGTGGATTGCAGCGCAGCAAAAGCAGGTCCTTCTGAGACTGGCCGCTGTTGACGTTTGGTAATGCAGGAAGCCTGCCTGCATGAAGGGGCGGGTATGGATTTGTGTTGAAGAACCGGTGTACACCGCATGCCTGCCGCTACCTCCAGGACAGGCAGGAAGCCCGCCTTCAAGGGAGGGGGGGATCATGTTGAGAGACACATTTCACACCGTCTTCTCACACTGTTCCCACATGAAACCACACCTCCCCACGCCTCCTCTCCTCATCGTAGCCTCGACGTTCAAGGCCCCCTCCCGCGAATGCCACAGCTTTGTGCACTATATCCAGCAGCATCCCCTCACACTCTCCCACACCTCCCCACAACTCCTCACCTCGTCGTAGCCTCGGCGCTCAAGCCCCCCTTTCGCGATCGCTACCGCCTTGCGGGCAACGTCCAGCAGCGTCCCCCCTCGGAAGGGCGTCTGCAGCCCAAGCCGTGGCGCCTCCACCCTCAGGTACTCCCTCTCATCTGCCGTCCAGTCAGAGATGAGCGCCAGTGCTTCCGCCTGCACATGTGTGAGAGGGAGGACAGTCATGTAAGAGGCAAGGAATGAGAAGGGAATCAAGCAGGGAGTGCAGGGGAGGATAGGGGTTCAAAAAGACTGTTAATACGGCTCCCCCAGGCTACCGCCTTGTCTCCCTCATGCTACCGCCTTGTCCCCCTCATGCTACCGCCTTGTCTCCCTCATGCTACCGCCTTGTCTCCCTCATGCTACCGCCTTGTCTCCCTCATGCTACCGCCTTCTCTCCCAAACCCGTACTCCCTCCCACACCTTCCACACCCCCCACACCTGCGCCTGGGGCTCGTAGATGAGGCCCACCCAGAAGGCGGGCAGCGAGCACAGCATGCGCCAGGGCCCGGCATCAGCGCCACGCATCTCCAGAAACTTCTTAAGCCGGACCTCCGGGAAGATGGTGGTGAGGTGGTTGGCCCAGTCGGAAAGTGTGGGGTACTCGCCGGGCAGCGCGGGCAGCTTGGCCTCCATGAAGTCGCGCCATGACTGACCCAGGGTGTTGACGTACCGCCCCTCGCGGTACACGAAGTACATCGGCACGTCCATGGCGTAATCCACGTACCTGCGGGCGTGCGTGATGAGGGGCGGGGGCGGGGGTGCAGCGGGGAAGCAGGTGAGATGGTCGGGGCACCAACAGGCCCGCTGGGCGAGCGACAGATTGGGTAACTGGAGAAGGAATCGAGGGAGCGAGCAGCGTCATTGAATGACCATAAGTGTAAGGAGGTAGGAGTCATTAGCAAGCAGCAGCAAGGGGAAGCCGGGTCATCGGATGAGCGGATGGGCGAGCCACACACACGCTGCCAGTACTCTGTGGAGCGCTCTCTTTAACCCTGATGTCCTCCCGCGCCGCTGCAGCCACCAGCACCACAGCGCCCCCTGCCGACCCAGAAAATACCATTTCCACCATCACCCCCAGTTCTCAGGTGACATGCCCTGTTCAACTACGGCAGGCCCCCATGCGCTGCTGCCCCCTCAGCTGTTGCACCCACCAGCACGCCCCACTGCTCAAATCCAGCTCCCCCGCTGCACCCACTTTTCGAACGACATGTCCTTTTCGAACACAAACGGCAGGCCCCCAGTGCGCCTCTTGTCCACATCCGTCCACACAAAGCCACGCAGGCTCTTGTAGCCGGTGGGCTGCCCCTCCTTGAAGGGCGAGTTGGCAAACAGCGCGTTGGCGATCGGCTGCAGCGCCAGGCCGATGCGGAACTTCTCAATCATGTCCTGCTCGCTCTCAAAGTCCAGGTTGACCTGTGTGGCGAGGTGTGGCGAGGTGTGGCGAGGTGTGGCGAGGTGTGGCAGGGTGTGGAAAGGTGTTGGGCAGATGCGGCTACCAGGCTGCAGCGTATGGCCGACACAAAACTTCTCTATCATGTCCTGCTCGCCCTCAAAGTGCAGGTCGACCAGTGTGGAGAGGTGTGGCGAGGTGTGGCAAGGTGTGGAAAGGTGTTGGGCAGATGCGGCTACGAGGCTGCAGCGTATGGCCGACGCAGAACTTCTCTATCATGTCCTGCTCGCCCTCAAAGTGCAGGTTGACCAGTGTGGAGAGGTGTGGAAAAGTGTGGCAGGGTATGGGGCGTGAATGCTTACAAGGCTGCTGCGCGAGGCCGACGGAAATCACCCTATTGAGCCCTGCATGGACCCTGTATGTCATGAAAATTGGATGAGTGGCTGGTGATGTCTACAGTCGTGGCGCCAAGGGAAATGCGAGAATGTGTGGCATCATGACGCACTGTGCCGGCCCAAAGCATCTCATCCAGTGCTTGCTGAAACAGCAGCTTTCTGCACACGTCCCACAACGCCCTTTCCCACTCCCTGACACCCGCCCACCTTAACCCCAACCTCCTGCACATCTCCATACCAACGTACCTGCACCGTTCACGTCCTGAACATCATGTCCAGCCCCATGGACCCAACCCCGGGTATGTGCTGAAATGATCAAAACCCCATTATTACTTGCCCCACATACCCCCACACCTTCCCCACACCTACGTACCTGCACCGTGCACGTCCTAAACATCATGTCCAGCCCCATGGACCCAACCGTAGGCATGTACGCCCTCATCAGGTTGTATCTGTCCTTTGGCATCATCGGGATCTGATCCACGGCCCACTTGGGATCAAATCCTAGCCCTAGGAACTCGCACCCCAGCTCCTCGCTGATGGCCTTGACCTGAGGACGCACAGGGAGCAGGTGTGGGGTGTGTGGGGTATAAGTGTGAGACAGGGAATCTGGGAACTGGATGCAAGCGCAACCCAAGGCTCTACCAAGTTCGCCGGGACGCAATATGGCAACGTAGGGGGCACGTGGTTAAGGAGACGGAAGGGCATATGAGGCACGTGGTGTAAGAGGACAACCCTGACTTCCTCACAACGCCATCACCCTCTGCACATTCCACAACTTCCACATACGTTCTTCTCCCTCACCTGATACAGGTGGCTGTTAAGCTCCGCACACGTCTTGTGGATCGTCTCCACCGGCGCCCCGCTCAGCTCAAACTGGCCTCCCGGCTCCAGCGTCACGCTTTGGCCCTCAAAAGTCACACCAACGATGTTGGAGCCCTCCATAATGGGCTCCCAGCCAAAGCGCGACTGCAGCTTGCGCAGCACGCTCGCGATCTGGTCGTAGTTCATGCGGGTGAAGTCCTTGGTGTTGAAGGGCAGCTTCTCGTGCTCAGTGCCGATGCTGTGATGTGGGGAAGTGGGGAAGGAGGGTAAGCAGGGTGGGCAGGAGCAGGGGAGTAAGCATGCTTGCGGTCTGTCCAGTGAGCATGCTTGCGGTCTGTCCAGTCAGCATGCTTGCGGCCTGTCCAGTCAGCATGCTTGCGGTCTGTCCAGAGCTCATGTGTGTTATCAGTATTGGGCAGGGCAGATACTTATGATTACTGCCAATGCTGTGAACAAAAAGGGAAACAACAGAATTCGGGCATGGCTGACGGGTAGCCCCCTGTCTCGCCCCGTCCCTTGCCCCTGTCCCTGCCCTTGGCCCTTTACCTGCGCCTAACCCTTGCCCCGGTCTCTGCCGATTGTTTCTCCCCAGCTAACTTTGCAACACTTGCTGGACAGCTGGACACCTCACCCCTGCCGTCTGCCTTCAGCCTGCTGCTTGCCTTGGCCCTGCTGGGGCAATAATAACCCCTCAGTCCCAAGCGCTTTGGCAGAGTAACCTGAAGCCCCATGCTCGACAAAGTGCTTGCTATTCATCACAGCCCATGCAGCATGGCATCCTACTGTCCAGGGCTGATGCAGGGGCCACATCGCAGGGCCAATGGCGAGTCAAGCCAACTGCAGGCTCAAGATAGCACTCTGATGCAGTGGTGAGCTACCCTGTCCCCCCCCTCACACTCTCGCTCAGGCCTGGAACCTGTTGCATGTTGTTCATCAGCCAGGTGACTGCGTGCACAATTCTCACCGCCACTTGGAGCGCGGCCTGCACCCGGACTTCAGGTAGGCAACCAGCTCCTCCTTGGGTAAGGGTGTGGTGCGCTTGGCTTCAACGCTAGGTGCGTTGGAGTACAGGCGCGAGGGCTGGCCGCGACCGCCTTGCATGGCCTGCCGCATGGGAGCCACGATCGCTTGCACGGGAGAGCCCGAGCTGGTGCTGCTGCTGGTTGAGCTGCCGGATCTGCCAGCGCAGTGGCCCAGGCCCCGCTGCTGCTGATGCAGCATGTTGTGCGTCGTGATTCCTTGCCACTGCTTCTCAAACGCAGCGTCTAAGTGATGTGCGGGCGGGCAGGTGTTGGAGGCAGCATGCGCAACGCGAGCAAACTTGGTATCTTCGTTGCCGCCCCACACTGCTGTACCTAGATAGTGATGCTGCCTGTCGCCGCCCTGCACGGTGCTATCGGAGGTAGCGATCGAACAGCAAGGACGCAGATTCGATGTCAGTGTTGGGCGCCGGCACCAGGATGTTGCATGTTGCAACGTGGCATGGTGATGTTGAAAGCCAATGCTTGGTGTGCGCATTGGATATGCGTGCTGAAACTCGTGACATAGCACTCCGTCAAACAGCGGCTCCTGTATCAGGCTCTGCATCCGAACAAACGGCAGCAACGCTGTAGAGACAAACAGCACCCTACCTGCGTTGCTACGGCAAGAGCAGAAGTGAAGGGGCAACAGCCAAAGCGGGCAATAGCCAAAGCCTGCATCCTGACGACACCATTATACAATAGCATACGCAGCACAACAGAGATAGATGAACCTTGACCAGTTGCATGGTCACCAGTGAGCACATGGGTGGGTTAGACTTCTTGTCCGCAAAGCCGGAACAAGTCATGCTGCTGCTCTTATGGCCTGTAGGTTATCTTACAGTGCGGCAGGCGCCGAATTGCGCTTAGAACCTCTACCCAAGGTGGGTAAGGTCCTGTTTCCAGCCTTGAAAATAGCCGATAGGAAGTGCCTCAGTGGCTCTGGCCTTATGAGAAGAAAGACAACATGACTTGAAGGAAAGCGCTACCCGGCACAAGGGATGGGCCGGGGGAAATGGATAGTAGAAGAATTTATGCACAGAAGCATAAGGCATGGCAGGCAAGATGAGCAGAGAAGTGAAGGGCAAATTAGGGTAAGGTTCACAGCCTTCAGCCTTCTGGCCGCCCAGCAAGTAGAGGAGAGAGAGGCAGGAGAGCGGAGGATCAGCCAGACCACGCAGCGGTGTGGGCAGACAAGCAGCAGATATGAACCGGGTGACGGGTGACAACACCCAACCTGCCACTGATAATAAGCAGTGAGTGCCCGGCTGGTACATGCTGGTACATGGTTCCCTGCCAATAGCTGGTTCCCTGTTAGTTGCTAGTGCCCTGCCGGCTCCTCTCGGTGTGCTAGGCAGGTAGGGTGGGCCATCGTACTGTCAAGGGGGTGCTGCCAGGGACGGTGCTGCCACAGCAGCAGCACCGCCAAGCTGGCCATGCCGGCACCGCGGCTGCACGCTGGCGTCGCGGCTGGAAGCTGCCTGGAAGTCCTTCCAGGCCTGTGAACGATACCACCACCAGCCACACTAGCAGCAAAGCCGGCTGCCAAGCTAAGAATGAGCTTGCCGTATGTCCCGGCCGCCGCCACTCCTCCCCCGCCCGCCGCCGGCGCCCCCTCCGCTGGCACCTGCCTGCAGCTCCTCCCCACCACCCAGCCCCCCTCCCAACAGCAGCGCCCCCGATGCCACGCGCGACACGCCTGTGCTGGGGCCCTGTGGCACCCCTGACCCACTCCACCCTTCCAACCTGCCTGCACTCTCCGGTCCTGCCCCCGCCACTCCCGATGCTGGCCCCACCGACCCCCCAGACCCCACCCCCAAGCCACTGAGCAGTGTGGAGCTCTCCTCCCGCTCCTCCCACGCATCGTCCCATGCGCCCCTGCCCCTCGCCGGGCTGTCCAGGTCACCGCTGCCAAGCGTGAACAGCTGGTGTGGCTGGTGTGGGGCGCCCGACGGCGTCGCCGTACCGCCACCTGTACTGCCGCGCCCCCTCGATGCTCCCCGGGCCATCCCTGCCGTGCCGCTTCCCCTGCTAGGCTCTTGCCCCACTGGCCCCGAAGGAAGGCTTGGCAGCCCGTGCGCTCCCCCGGCGATCGTCGAGACTGGCAGCATTCCAAAGCCTCCCACACTTCCGCCCACAATCCCGCTCACACTTGCAGTGTGGCGGGGCGACGCGCTGCGTCTGACCGGGTGCGGGCCTGCTCCTGGGCCTGCACCTGCTGCTGCTGCTGCTGCCGTATTGTCAAGACCTGGAGGGCGTTCAATGTCTGCCCCATAATCAGAGTCGCTGTCGCTGCCGCTGCCTCCCACAAGCAGCCCTGTCCGGTCCGTCTCGCCCCTCGCCCTGCGCCCGCCTGCAGCAGCCAGGAACAGATTGCAAGCAAGCCCTGCGTCAGCTTAGGGCACAGGAAGGAGCTCTGTATATATCAATCATACGATATGAGCCATTCCCTACCTTGGTATGTGGTAAGGTTTCATGCCTTCAACCCCTGGTGCCTACGCCCCCCTCGCCTTCCTTGCCTTGGGCCTTGCGCCACCACCACCTGCATTAGCTTCTAATCCTCTCTCTCCTGCTCCCTGCTGCCATCCCCCCTGCCTCAGTTCCCATTACCTCTTTTCCCCCTTGGCCACAGGTGTGCTGCCCTGCGCCACTACCACCTGCACGCTCTTTTGATCCTCGCCACTCATGAGCCCCTGCTACCACCCTCTCATGTCCCCAATCCCCTCACCTTTCTTCCCCTTGGCCCTAGGTGCGCTGCCTTGCGTCATCATCTCCTGCATGCGCTTCTGGTCATCTTTCTTCTGTTTGGCTAGGATGGGGTCCAGGGCGTTGTTATGCAGAACGTATGAAGAGTACTCGTTTGAGAACTGCACAGGGCAGGGGGAGTGTGGAGTGCATGAGCAGCATTCAACCACATACATCTACATCAGAGGGAATGGGTGCAGAACAAGCACTTAGTACAGGGGTGACTGTGTCACGACTTTGTCTCACAGTCACAGCTGAACGCGTGAAAGTGTCCATTTTATCTGCAACACAGATCAGAGGGATGGTCCATGGGGTGTGCAGGGTCCATCGCATTTCCACACTTTTGTTACATCCTCACACTGTCTGCCACTGTCCCATCTAGACCAGCAATCACTTGGCCACACCTTGTCCTTCGGCACATGCGCCAGCATGGCCTGCATGCCCACACCCCGTTGACAACAGCCCACACCTTTCCACACCACCACGCCATACCTGGTGCACCACGTCCTGAGCGACATCGCTGACAGTCAGCACATGCGCTAGTGCCTGTCTGAACGGCAGCGCTGTGGTGGGGACGGCGCCAGACGAGACGGCTGAAGTGTGGGAGACGCTGGGGGGTGACCATGCAGCTGGGGAGGACGGCTTGTGGTGGGCGGTGCTATACTCAGACTGTGTGAGGAAGGCGCAGGGAGCAGGTATGTGAGCGGCAGCAGGAGCAGTGTGGGAGGTGCTGGAGGGATAACATGCAGCTGGGGAGGACGGCTTGTGATCAGATTGCATGGCGGGGGGGAACGGGGAGCAGGCTGTATGAGCGGCAGCGGGATAAGTTTGGGAGGTGCTGGAGGGAGAACATGCAACTAGGGAGGACGGCTTGTGGTGGTCAGTGCTGTACTCAGACTGCGCAGGGGAGAGTCAGGAGCAGGTTACACGTGCGGTAGCAGCGGAAGCGTACCCTACGTCCACGTACTCTGGGTCCTCACATTTGTCCACATTACATCCGCACTTTCACAGGCCATCAGAAGCAGCGCTGCAGCGCCCATTTCCATGCAAACCAGCAAGTTCTAGATGTACACTGCGTCCTCACACTGCCCACACCTCCGTTCACACTCACCCAGGGAAAGGCCACCATCATGAGCAGCGCTGCACCGCCCATCTCCATGCAAACCAGCATGTTTTGGATGTACTCTGCGTCCTTGCGCTCGCCTATCGTATGGGTCCGCAGCAGGATCGCCAGCGCTATGCCTTGCCTGCGATGGTGTGGGGGGCAAAGTTTAATCCAGTACGCTGGGCTATCTGCATTGCTGCCCTACCTAAATGCAAGCAGCAGCACCCCACCCCAGCCTCTT
>JAWZTI010000237.1:0-40239 GCA_039880955.1 Chlamydomonas urium | reverse complement strand
TCCCCTACGTCGGTAATGGCGTCGACCGAAATTTTTTGCGGCGGGGATCTAGAGGGGTCTGTGCAGCTGCATTAGACGCGTGGTGCCGCCTCGCAGCAGCCAGGGTGGCGCTAGCGCCGCCTCGCGAACGCTAGCGCCTGTGTGTGTGTGTGACCAGCGGGTCGCGCTGCTGAAGGGTGGGTGGTGATAGGTGCGCAGCCTGCCAGTTTGCTGCTAAGACATTAGCTGGTGGGTCTGTTGCTGACGCCCACCGTTTGTGTGACCACCTGTGCGATCCAGGCTTTCTCACAATGCGTGGCTTCCTCAACGCGTCCTTCACCAAAAGCATGAAGAAAACTAAGGTGAGCACCAGGCACAGCGCAATCTCCAGCTGCAGGCAGCAGCCACGATCACGAGGCTTTTGCATCCAGATCCTGCACGCCTGTTGCTTCCACCATGTTCTGTAACTGAGGAGGTGTTTCTTTGCTGCACTGCTGCTTGTTGCTGCCAACAGGTGCAGGAGGTCATGTCACAACCTGTCATCTTTGTCACCGCCGACACTGGCATCGAGGACTGCTTGCGGGTGTGTTTGCGCACTGTCATGCGTCATGTTGATGCTGTGCATCCGCTCAAGGCCATGCGCATATCATGTAGCAATTTAAATTTTAGCATTGTTCAGCGTGGTGTGCTCAATGCTGCTGCTGCTGCTGCCTTCGTGTGCAGGTGATGCAAAGCTCCGCACAGAAGGTTCGCAGGGTTGCCATTTTTGACCCCGAGCTGTTTGACCCTGACAAGCCTCAGACGTGGCGCACCAGCTGGGTTGGCATGGTGTCAGACACAGGTGAGCGAGCAAAGTGAAAGACAGAGTTTTGTGTATGTGGCACGTGTTCGTGCTGACAGCGGCTGCCTGTTGAATGCCAGCTGGCGCTTGTGTGTGCTACCAGGGCATGGTTACTGATGTCCATGCCACATGCAGTTGGTGAGCCTTTCATGCTTGCACCTACTTGTGTTGTCACAGACATTTTCCGCTGCCTTGGCCAGCCCAAGGGCATGGACGGCGACTGCGGCTGTGAGACCCCCGGGCGTTCAGACGTTCCACCCCCTGGCATCTCTGGGCCCCTTATCTGTTCTTCTGCCAGCAGCATGGGCAGCACGCTGTCAGCAGCAAGCCTGGCGCGCCTGTCGTCTCACACCCGCAGCATCAGCATGGAGGACAGGTGAGCACTACCAGCCAGCGCTTGCACACCTGCATGCTGATCTCTGGCTGACTTGCCTCGTGCTTAACCTGCATCCCTGCTCATGCAACAAAATGTGTGTCCGGTTTGATCTGTTTGTTCATTTCACTGAACCTGCGGCTGGGCACTGTGTTGTGTGCTCCGTGTGTTGTGGCAGATACCGGGCAGCTGCTGCATTATGGGAGCTGGACTACAATGAGCTGGATTTCATCAGGTGCGCAGATGCTGGCGTGCTTGAGCAGCAACAGCGATGGAGCAGCGGGGAAGAGCGGCAGGAGCAGCAGCTTTTTGGCTGGGCAGGACGGAAACTGCTTGCTCCTCCTTGTGCTTGCGCAGGAAAATCGGAGAGGGCAGCTTTGGTGAGGTACTGCTGGCCAACTTCCGAGGCACTAAGGTTGCTGTCAAGCGTCTGCGTGGGTTTGAGACCATGGAGGAAGGCGCACCCTCGCCGACCATCCAGCCAGTGTTGAACCAGGTGAGCATTATGCTTGCATGAGGCGCTTGCTTCCCGTGGTGACAGCAGATGACGGCAGCCTGCTGGTGCTGAGCAAGGATCAGTTTGCATTGTTACTCGCCACAGTATGCAACCCAAGCTGCTCAAACACAAGTGCTACTGTGCGCTCGGCTGACGCTTGTTGTTTTGCCTGCTGTACTGATGTGCAGTTCTTTGAACGCGAAATCCAGCTGCTGGCGTCTATCCGTCACCCCAACGTGGTGGGCTTCCTGGGCGCCTGCCACACGCCTCCCAACATCGCCCTCGTCACCGAGTACTGCGCCAGGGGCTCCCTGGACCAGCTGCTGCACAAGTCGGGGCTGCAGCTGGACCTTGCCAAGCGGGTGGAGATGGCCATGGACGTGGCCAGGGGCATGTCGGCACTGCATGCGCAGAAGCCGCCTATCGTGCACAGGGACATGAAGGTACGTTTGAAGCCCTGGTTGGTATGCACATACTGGGTATGGGCTCTGCACTGTCTATTGTACAGACAGCTGCCAGCTTTGTGCAGCGTAACAGCATGGGTCCACACGGTGAACTTGAATGCCTTCGTAAAAACGCTGCTATGTATTACCTGCCGCTTCCGCCTACCTTGCAGACCGCCAACCTGCTGGTGTCAGCGCGGCTTGAGTGCAAGGTTGCTGACTTTGGGCTGAGCCGCATCAAGGATCATGCGCAGCTGGTTAACAGCAGGGCAGGTAAGGCACAAGCTTGGTGTGTTTGGGGGGTTTACACCCACATATCAGCAAAGTCTGGCAGCTATCAGGTGTTGTCCAAGGCTCAGGAGCTGCATGGCATGCAAGCCCCCATGTACTTCCTTGTCAGCACCTACTACATGTGGTTGCCCTATGTTTATTGCAGGCCTAGAAGGGACGGTTGAGTACTGTGCGCCGGAGGTGCTGCGTGGCGAGCCCTTTGCCGAGTCCTGCGACGTGTATTCTTTTGGTGAGGTGCACACCAATCATCCTGAAAGCATCACTTTCAGTTGGCAGCTTCTGGCGCTATTGTACCAGCACTGCTGCTTGTGTAGCTGACCCTGTATGCATGGCGCAATCTATTCCAAGTTATCCCTGCTGCGTTGTGCATCGCAGGAGTTGTGTGCTGGGAGCTGTTCAATCGCCAGCGGCCATTTGCGGACTGCGACATCCCCATCTACCTGCTCATGATCTCTCTAGGCAACGGCCAGCTCAAGCTGCCCCCGCTGTCGGAGGCAGTGTCGTCGCCCGGCCTGGTGCGGCTGTGGGAGCGCTGTATGGCATGGAACCCGCAGGACAGGCCGTCGTACCGGGAGATCCTGCATGCCCTTGAGAACGAGTACAAGGTGGTTCGAGGCAAGGCGGCGGCGGTGCCGCGGTCTGACAGCGTGTGGTGCATGTCAGGCCGGGACGCACCTGTGCCGCCCATCCTGCTGGCGACCAGCTCCCAGCAGAATCTTGCGGAGATGGCAGGGCAGGGCGAGGGCGCGGCAGGCGCGGCAGCTCAGCAGCCACAGCGGCAGCAGCAGCAGCAGGAGCAGGAGGGTGCAGCAGCAGTGGCCGTTGCGCCGCGCAGGCAGAGATCTCCAGCCAAGCCAACTGTGCAGTCGCGCTTTGCTCCTGCGGCAGCTGGCGGCTCGGCACAGGGACAGCCGCCGCTTGCAGGCGAAGTCCAACAGGGGCGCGCCTGGGGCCCAGTGCCGCAGCGGCGCAGCCGGCGGATGCAGCGCTCAACCTCCACGCCAATCTCGGAGCAAAACTGGTTTGATGAGGAAGACGGCTTGGACGCTCGACCGCTGGTGGTGCCGCAGATCAGTCTGTGCAGCGAGAGGCCTGCAGGTGTGAACGCGCTAGCCAGCACTACTGGCAGTGACACAGGAACTGTCAGCAGCATAGGTGCCCCAGAGTCGAGCAGTGGCAGCCCAGATGTCAGGCAGCTTATTGCAAGTGCGCAGGGGCAGGTGCTGGAGGCGACAGCTGCGCCGCCAGCCCCAGCACCCGCGGCCATTGGGCCATCAAGGAGCCCTTTCGCCTTGGTCAGTCCCTTTGGCGCTTTCCCACCGTTTGACGCAGACGAGGAGGGGGCACTCGGCAGTTCTGTGCCAGCAGAAGAGGCACAGACAGGCACAGGCCTGGAGTCGGGAATGTCGGGGCAGCGAGGTGACAGCCTGACAACTTCTGTCAGTTTGACTGGTGGTGGCAGTGAGGCAGGACTGATCACCACCATCACTGTGCAAGGAGATGGCGTGCCCAGCAGCAGCGATGCAGCTGTGACGCATCAGGTGCAGCAGCTATGGGTCTCGCCATTTGCTGCTGCAGCGTTTGGCAGCACGGAGGTGGCAGAGCAGCTGCATGACGATGCAGAGGCTGAGGTGCAGCTGACAGTGACGGCTACGCCTGGGACAATTCCCCAAGCTGCCACCATTGCGGCTGGTCTGGCCGCACCTTACGTCTGTGCACCAGGCACCAAGGCGTTGCCAATCACCATCCAGCCTCCCGCCTCATGCAGTGGCATGGTCGCCATGTCAGCATCGCCCAAGGCTGCCCGTGGTGAGGGTCTCTACGAGGCCAGCCCCTGCCCATCTCCGCGCCTGGGAGCTGATCAGCCGTTGCACACTACCGAATGGGTGGTCATTTGATGCGGCTGTCGAATGTGCAGCCTTCTGCTGTGCAACTGTACCAACACATGCCCTTGATTGTTACAAAATTTGGAATTCATGCTCTAGGGTTGTCAATGTAACTTGTTTGCATGCGAGCTCAAGCGCACTAGAGAATCGTGGCTGTCGGTGCATGCGCGTAAGGAATTCAAGGCTTCAGCACGAGAGGTCAATGAGCAACACCAGCGGTGTTGCGCAGCGCCACGTGAATTGGCCAAGGCCATGCAGCGGCTGTCGATCATATCGCTGCACACATCAGGCGGCAGGTGCAGGTGTCTTGTCCTTCCTCAGGAAATACTTGAGCTTCTGCACCTGGTGTGTTACTGCTTGGTACGCGGCTGCGCTTGCAGAGCGGCTGTTTGCCAGAGTGCCAGCTGCGGCCGATTGCAGGGACGATACGAGACCGTCCAGGGCGACTGGCGCATGGCCTGCGGCGCGGCAGATACAGCAGATAAACTCATAGCTTCCAGCATTGTCAGGTTGCATAAGGCGAGCGCTCACCAGCTCCTGCCTCACCTCCTTTGCGCGTGTACACGTAGAAAGCTCCTCCCACGGCCGCCACCGTCACAATGCCTGCCACTGCCAGTGTGCTTGTCCTCATCGCGCACGCAGGACTGCACTCAGGATGCAATTGAAGTAGGACTGCACAGGTAGCTCACACGCTTCGTCTGCTGCAGATGCCGTCGTTGCGGAAGGCCAGAGCAGGCATGTAGGCTCACAATCTCGGTTTCGGAGCAGGCAGTTCACTTTGGCAGCATTGCAAACGTGCACCGAGCCAGCGTAGACGGAGTACTCGTTATTATACAATGTATAGCATCAGCAACTGACGAACTACCGCAGCTGTAGTGACTCAGGCTGGGTGTCAAGCAGCAGTGCAGAGCGCAGCCGCAGCAGCTCTGTAACGTGTGGCATGCCGGGCACCGATGCCTTTGGCAAGCCAGGATCCAAGGAAATTTGAGGGCTGAGCAACTGCACCAAACCACTCCCCTCTACTAGCGCCGTCTGCGCCTGCTGTGCGCCTGCACTTAACGCGCCCTGTACCGCAGAGCTGCCGCGGTGCAGTGGCAGGGGCTCAGAGTGCAACCTCTGCATTTGGTGGTGCGAGGGGTGCGGCACAGCAGTGGATGGCCTTGTTGCTGGTGGCGTGGCACCCTGCCACAACGTATGATGCAGAGCCTGCACCGCGGGTGATGTTGAGATACCCTTGACCAGCTGCTGTGTGATGTCGATGTCCTGCGCCCACTGCGCCCTCTGCAGCGTCTTGATCTGCTGCTCAAGCTGCTCAATGCTGCGCTGATAACGAAACTCCAGGCGATGCTTGTCCTCCACAGCATCAGCGGCTGTGCGTGCTGCAGCCTGCTGGGCAGCACGCTCTCGTGCCAGCTCATACTTGATCTGCGCCAGCTCTTGCTGCAAAGAACAGAAGAGTGAGCAGATGCTGTCAATGCAGAAATCCTTCTTAATCAACCCAGGAAGCCACTCAACACACGCCAGCCTGTTGAACTCACGCACTGCACGGCACTGCTGCAACAGTTTGCATCTCACCTGCACCGCCGCAAATTCTTTCCTGAGCACCTCGACCTCCTGCTCAGCGCTCATGGCCCTGGCCTGCAATTGTGCAAGCTCGGGACCTCGCTGATTGCGTGCTTTGCTTGGGGAGGTTGCTGGCGAGTCATCTGCTGCGTGCTGCTCATACTCTAGTACAGATCTGTTTGCTTGCAGGCTTGCCATCTGTTGCTCCAGCTCTACCACACGTTTTGCGTCATCCTGTGGGCATGCAGGTGTCCAGTCACTGACATGCTTCGCAAGGCAGGTTGCAAACACTGCCAGCAGTTGTGCAATCGTGACGCACCTGCATCTTCTCCACAAGGCTGTTTAATTCACGCTCGCTGCGCAGCCGCAGGCGCTCAGCAGCTGCATGGTGCTCCTGCTCCAAGGCTGCTGCCATGCGCCGTGTCACCTCCACCTCACTGCTGGCAGCAGCAAGTTGAGACTGAAGCGCCTGATGCTCGCCTGTTAACTGCAAAACCATCGCCTGTGCTGCCTGCGCTGCAGACAAGGCCTGCTCCAGGGATGCCTCAAGCTCTGCACCTTGCGCCCCTGTCATGGTGCAGAGTTTTTGGCAACATTGATCATGGCGGTAAAAAGCAGCACCGAAAACTGCTGCACAGAGTCTTGGAGAGTTCATGCATGCCACCAGACATGAGGCACAATCCAAACAGATGGGCCAGGTGCCCGAGTTACTCACTTGCTTCGCACAGCTGCACGTGCATGGCCTCGGCTTCCACCGCCACCTGCTGGCCGCCCTGGCGCGCTCGCTGCAGCCGTCGCTGTGCCGCTGCGAGCTGCAGCTGCAGCTCTCGCTTTACCACAGCATCAGTGCTGCTGCCCTGCTCCACCTGCTCCAAGGCCTGCCGCAGCTCATCCACAGCCTGAATCGCCAAGATGTGCCGGCTTGCCAAGTCGCCGATCCTGCGCTCCAGAAGCTGCATATGGGGTGTGAAGAGAGCCGGGATGGAAAATGGAATGTGAGCAGCAAGGACGTTCATCAACCAATCAAGCAATCTGAAACAGCCGGATTGAACGCAGCTGTACTTGCTGCTGCTTGCTTGCTTGAGGTGGCACCTGCTGTTGATCCATTGCTCGATCCCTCTCCAGAGTCATGCTGCTTAGCTGCGCCTGCAGCTGCACAGCAAGCTCCTGCACCTCCACAAGCTCCTGCCTTGCAAGCAGCAGCTTCTGCTCCTGCACCAGCCCTGCTGTGATCGCAGGGTTCTCCAGCAGGTGCACCTCCTCTAGGGGCCCCAGACTCCCAGACCCCCCAAGCAACACACAGGCATGGCCCACGCAAGTGAGCGTGTGCAGGCTGCGTGGTGTGGGTGCGTCGTCAGGGCCACCTACAACCAGCAAGCAGCAGCAGTTACATGAATGTCGTTGAACAAAGCCTCATGTTTCTGGAGTCATACGCAGCTGCCAAGCTGCGCACGAGTGATGGAAGTTTCAGGCACACAGCTGCCACGCTGGTTTCACAATGACAGGCCCGTACCTGCCGTCTCCATCTGACTCCATGTCCCATGCACAGAGTCAAAGGCTGCAACATCACGCAGCAGCTTGGTCCCATCATAGCCACCATGCACCACCAGGTAGCGGCCAGCAACAATGTCTGCAGCATGACCGCGGCGAGCACTGGGTGCTGTGCCCTGCAAGGACCAAGTGGTAACAACCGGGGTGTCTGATACAATAGCATCAGAGGCCAATCTAGGTTGTCATTCATGGCATGCGATCCCCTGCGCTTTCTGGCCAGCGCCAAACCAAAGCGGTACCTTGGTCTGCAGCTGTGTCCATTGCCAGGTAGCCAGGTCTAGCTGCCATAGGTCAGCCAGGCACTCGGTGCCGTTGAAACCTCCATGAATGAGCAGCTTGTTGTTCAGGATGACTGCCACGTGGTTGCGCCTCGCAGCCGGCTGGTCCCCTGAGGACGACACAATTGCAACGCGTCACCAACACATTGAAAGTGATGAGGTTGCCTGTCATGGAACAATCAACATCCAGCTGAGTGGTGCTGCTGAGCGTACATACACATTTCACATACTTCACGTACGTGATCGTCACGCCACACTCACCCAACGTCTCAGGCTGCCACCATTCCATGTGATCAAAGCTGAAGGCCCACAGCTCGCTCAGGTGGCCCCTGCTGCTACTGTAGCCACCAAACGCTAGCACCGTGCGTCCAAGTCGGTCATATGAGGCAGAGTGGTGCGAGCGAGGCACAGGCGGCTCATTCCTTGGCTGCACAGCCCTCCAGGACAACGAGAACGCAGGGCTTGTGCCCAGCCTGCCCGTTTCCTGTGCGGTGCCATCTAGCCTGTGCAGGTTGCACACGTGTATTGAAGACAGCTCCTGACTGCCGTCAAAGCCACCATGAATGAGGAACTGGTTTGGGCCACAGGCACAGCCTGCAAAGTCACGCGTGCATGGGACCGGCGGGCTTGCAGGGCTCTGAGCGTCCACTAGCGGCAACTGCCATCTCACGCTCACATTGCCAACCGCTGTTAAGCAACACAGCAACAGCAGGAGGCAGGGGTGTTACAAACGCAGCACGAGCATGGCGCTGTGACTGTAGCATGAGCACGCCTGCAGGGCTGTACTCCTGCTGGCCTGTGATTTGCTGCCAGCACACCAGGATTGCAGTGCTCACCAGATTCGTCAATGGTCAGCAGCTGGACGTCGTTGAACCAAGCCTCCCCGCCCATGCCACCAAACACCACCAGCGTGCTGCTGAGGGAGGGTATGTTGGTGGGGTCGGAAGCAGCACCTGTGTCCACAAAACCTTGCAGGCCCGGCAGCAGCAGCGCGAGGTGGCGGCAGCGCTGGCGCGGCCTGGGGTCCTGGTCAGGGTCTGCCGGTAGGCTTCTCCAGTGCAGCTCCTGGTTCATAAAGCCCTCTGCATACAATGAAAACACAAGTCAGATGTCGCACAGGAGGAACTGAAGACAGTCGACCCTTGTGCACCCTGCCACATACAAGTCGCTTGCCAGGCACCAGCCTGAAATCATGGCAAAATTGACTAGCGCTGAACTAACCATGCCAAGCAGCAGCCACGCAACGCAGATGCCTGCTGGTCAAACTGCAGACATAGGAACACACAAGAGCACAAACGCACCTGAAGCGTGCATTACCAGATTCTGCCTGGCCTCCACCCTGAGCTTCCGGTTTTCAACCTGCAGCACAGCTGACCGCTCAGCCACTGCCACCTGCTGGTGCTGAGAGGCCCGCAGGTCATGCTGCAGCCGACTGATATGCGCCTGCAGCAGCACATCATGATGTGTTTGGCACAAGCGGGAAGCAGCTCACCCAGGCTGCGTGCCCACATACGGTCTAGGATGCAGTGTGCAGACTGCTTGTGCAGCACTCGGCCCCTCCACCCAGCACTTTGCACCGCCCACCTGCTCAGCTGTGACCTGCTCCGCTTGTCGTCGCCTGGCGCTGACCCCTGCCAGCAGGTACCACTGCTGGAACACCACCCTCCGGGTCTGTGCCAGGCGTGAGGCCTGGTATGCGAGTACAACCCTGCGGTTGCGCGCCAGCCGCAGCTGAGCGACGTGCCAGGACAGCAGAAAACGGCGCTTGCGGCTTTGAATGACCTGGAGGGCGGCTGCTGCACGCTGCTGGCGTGCTTGCACATGGCGCATGAATGTGCCCAGTATGAGCAGCCTGCAAGCGTTCAAGGTGGGACAGTGCGTTGCCAGGTGAGGTGTAGGCTTGCCTGGCCAGATCACATGTAGGAGGCTGTCTTGTACTTGATATACGCCCCTAACCAGCAGCAGCGCACCTGTGCGACTTTGACAGCTGTGCCTCTGCCTCTCGCAGCCTAACCCTGCGCACAGCCTGCTGGTGCCAGGCCTGCAGCACGTCCAACGCCAGACGGCAGCGCCACCTGTCCTGCAATTTGGCGACCCTCCGCTGCAGCTGGCGCACAAACTCTGTGTACCAGTGCCAGTGCTGGACTGTCCTTGCAGCGATGTGGCGCTGGTGCAGATGGTGCAGACGGTGCAGCTGCACCCACGCCTGCAGAAAATGGCAGCACATCAGGGCAACACAGCTGCTTGTCAGGGCCTGTTTGACACAAATACCTCTGCATTCCCCCTTTCCATCGCCATCTTGTATCGTCACAGAAAATGTCACACCTTGAAGCAGGAGGCCAGCTTGACCCGCTCCAGTTTGACTCTGCCATGCCTCAGCTGCTGAGCGTACGTCTTGGCCTCCTGTGCAAGGACCAGCAGCAGCGCCTGTCCCAACACGTTGCGCCAGTGCCAGTCCGCCCTGGCAACCTTCCTGCTCTTGGCGACTCGGCAAACGGTCCACAGCTGCCACGCCTGTAGCAGGCGCGTCATCCACTGCCTTGCGCTCCGTGCTCCCAAGGCGTCAAGGCGTGACACTTGCTGGCCAGCAGCGGCTGCCTCTGCCTCACGATTCGCCCTGTGAATGGCCCTGGGTGAATTCACGCAGGTCGTCAGCTGGTGACGCCATTTCCAGCAGCAACACAAAGGTCATTCTGCCAGACGCACGCAGCACACCCACACGTACCTCAGGTTCGCAGCAAGCAAGCACCATTCTGAGAAATACATGTCAAGCATGCGGCGGGTCCAGACTGCCTGTGCCCATCGCAGCTTGCGGCTCTGAACAGCCGCACGAAGCCATACATAAAAGACGCACGCCTGCACACGGGCAGCTTGCTGTCGCCTGAACAGCTTCCAGGCAGACTGCTGTAGCTGCTTCAGCTGTTTGCCTGTCTTCCCCTGTGCACGCACAGCCGAGTGGGCAATGATGGCAGCACGGATGTGACTTGCAAGAGCTGCAACATGCGTGACAACTGTCATGGCTTGCCAACTTGGACGTGCACTGCTGCCATTGCAGGTCATGGGTATCAGCACATCACGGATGGCCCGAGCCATCCACAACTCACTGCTGCCTCCTGCACTGACTTCTGGTGCTGCAAGTTGAGGTCCAGCATCTGCTCCCTGCGCTCAGCGGCCATGCGCTGCAGCTGGACAGTGTGCCGCTGCGCCGCCTGCTGCTGCTCCCACTGGTGCTCCCCAATCAGCTGGTGCTGCTGCGCCTGCACCTGCTGCTGCGCAGCCACCAGCTTTGACACTGTCTCCTGCAGGTTTCGGTTCTCGGCCTCCATAGCAAGCAGCGCAGCAGCGTTCTGTGCCTCCCAGGTGGACGCCTCAAGCATGCCAATGGGCCTGCAAGACTTGGCGTCCCGCCAGGCCTCAGGCGCTGTTGTGCTTGCATGCACAATCAGTACCTCTGGCTGCTGGTCAGAGCCACGCATTGCATCCTGCCCCTCATCATGTGCTGCACCACCTTGCCAGGGAGGGTCTGTGGGTGGAGCGCGCGGCAGCAGCTCCTGGCGCAACGCCAAGACAGACTTGCTCCTTGCCGTCTCTCCGATGCGCTTCACTTCGGCATCAGCGTCATGCCACGGCCCATAGCAAGGGAGGGGGGTTTGCCCTATGCGTTGTGTGTGGGGCAAGCATCGCTGAGAGTGCGACCTGGTTCCATGCAGTTACATGCAGCCACGCTCATCTGGTGACACAGGGGGCTCAGCAGATGCCTTGAGCAAGGACGTCTGGCACCACTTGCACTGATGCATGCTGCCATGCTCACCCTGTGATGCAGAGGGCTCAGCGGGTGCCCCACCTGGGGCGGGCGCAGCAGGTTCCTGCGGCTGCTGCTGTGCCTGTTTGCTGTCTGACCACCGTGACTCAATGTCGCGCAGCTGCTGCTCAAGTTGCTCCAGCCGCTCCTGCCGCGCCATGGAACTTCACGCACTTTTAAATCAGCCGACGAAGCATGATGCCGGTGCGCCTGCAGCACACGTGTGTCCGTGCGCTGCCAAGAGGACAGGTGCAGCTGCCAATGATTTGCGTGATTGACTGCGAAGCCCACACATCTGGCTTTTGCACGTTCGGGCGGATTACCAGCATGTCGGTCTTTGGCCCGACTCATGATGGCACAGCTGGGTGAAGCGCTGAAGCACGTGCTGTGCGAGGTTCGCTGCCAGTTGAAGCTTCGTGCCTTTGGGGAGGAAGGACTCGATGCTGCACCATGGAGTCAGGAGCAGTGGTTTGAAGCCTTCAGCTTCCTGGTGAGCCACAATTGACGTTGTTTTTGTGGAGCCTGCCACAATGCAATATTCATGTGCCACGCTTTCAACCACCCAATGCGCAGTTCTGTAACAATGGCGACCCTCAAGCTGCGCACCTCAACTCCCACGATGACCTGCTGTTCTTCGTCCACTCCAAAGCCGCTCAGGTGCAGGCCATACCTGGCCTGGATAGGAGTGGCATGCCTTTCAGCGTGCGGCGCCGCACCCACCAGCTAGCCCCAGAATGGCAGAAGAGCGGGAGCAATTTCACGGCCATTGCATGGGATGAAACAGTTCTGCTGAACCTGGCGCTGCAGACCGAGTACGCTTTGAGTGTCGTTGTCTGCCGGTAAGTCTGCATGCAGTGCACATTTCTGCAAAGCCCTAGTTGCACTGCTACCTGCCAACCACGATCCCCTTTCAACACGTGCGCTGCCTTCAGGCAGGAGATGCTGCCACAGGTAGCAGCTGGCACGGCATCACCTACACAGGCCCTTTCTGTCACCAAGCGTGTGTTTGCATCGCCAGTCGTGGTTGCGGTCAACATGGACAAGCCACAGGCACGCTCCGCTGAGAGCGAAACAGTGTCCTGCTATCCAGACGTGTGCTTCGCAGTGGAGAACTTTGACGACGCCTTCACTGACCTGGTGCGCCGTGCAGCTTTGCCGGGTGCCTGCTTTGGTGTTACTGCAGGCTGGGCCTGGCGTTGATGCAACATCCGAAGGCGACTATTGCTTCGAGATTTTCACTAAAATGCTGCCATGCTTTCATGCGCAAAAGCAGGTCATATCTGACGTTGAGGACTGTTACTGCGTCATCATGCACGCCCTGCTACCAGAAGCTGGGCCACCCGACCGGGAGCAGCAGTCAGCAGAGTCAGTAGGAGTTGGTACCACCACAGCACCAGCCCTGAGTCAACAAGCGCCACGACCACAACGGCTAGTGCTCTTCTCTGGGTATGTCACGCATTGGCAGGTGGCCGGGCACCTGCAGTTGCGGCGCTCTCCGCTCACCAAGCTTCTGGGAGCTGAGGACAGGCGCAAAGTCCTGATGGCGGGTCCGGGAGGCATGGGACATGCTGAGGTAGCGGTGACACAGCAGCAGCAGGGGTCAGCCACATACAGCTCGAGGAAGGGGCCGCTGCAGGCCGTGCTGGGAGCCTTCGCTGCGGTTTTCATAGAAGAGCCTGGTCCAGGGAGCACAGCACAAGCAAGCGCAGCTAGCCCTGGGGTGCCAGGTGAGAAGCTGCAGTGCGCACTCATGAGCATGCAGCTGCCTGTGGGTAAGCTGGCGCTCAGCTTGTTAGACGCAATGCTATGACAGCTGCGCCAGCTTTAGACGAACACACGCTGCGATAACATGAACTTAATCCGCACTTTTCATCAGCAGTTCGAAAATTGTGTTGCAACTCTGTCATTTGTCATGAATACAGCACTCATGCAGTGTCATGCTACCTTGCGTTAAAGTGCTTTCTGCTGTTGATGCGCGCTTCCAGAGACACACCGCCTGATGCTGTGAGCGCCCCAAACACATCCTTGGAGGCAGCCTTCGCAAACGCATCTCCCTCACGTCCTGTCACGCCACCAGCATTCGCCACAATCTGTCCGTCAGCTGCTGCATCTGCCTCCTTGGCCCGCTGCAGGCGCTCGTTTCTCTGCTGCTCGTGCTCTGATGCATTGCTCATCATCTCAGCCAGCCGTTTCTGACGCTCCTCCTCTGCGTGCAGGGCATGGCAGTGCCCAATATAAAGAAAGCAGTACCGACCGTTTCGTTCACCTAATGAATACCCACAACAACTTCAAGCCTATATTTCACAGTTCTGCTGCAACCTCACCTGTCAGCTGGCCGGTGCGGTACTCCCGCTTCTGGTGCCGTTGCGCCGCCTTGGCCTTCTCCTCCTCCTCGCGCTTCCGAGTGGCCTCCTCCAGGCGTGCCCTTGTTTCTGCTGCACGCTGGCCGTTGTCATTCTGGCGCAGGTGCTCAGGCACAATGCTGCTGTGCGACAGACCGTATCTGCACACAAGAATCCAAGCACATCATTTGCACATATGATAAGCCTTTCAATGTCATCAAACATCTCAGCCAGCTGCGTACACCCACCTGCTGTCCTTGTCGTGCCTCGGCCGAGAATCCCGCTCATCACGGGGTGGGCTGCGCCTTCGGTCGTCGGGGGCTAGGCTGCGCCGCCTGTCGTCTCTGCCAGAGCTGCGTCGCCTGTCATCCCTGACTGGGCTGTGCTTCCGGTCATGCCTTGGAGCGTCATGCCCTTCATGCTCGCGACCCCCATGGCCAGACGCCTCCCTCCGGTCATCCTTGCTCTCGCGACGATCATACATGCCATGCCTGCCCTCATCATATCCGCGACGAGGTTGGTCCCTGCCACCGTCCAACGACCGGTACTCCCTGGCCCGGCCAGGTGACCGAGACCGAGAGCGAGACCGCTTGCGACGACGCTCCTCCGCAGGCCGCCCATTCCCCAGATCCCTGGCTGCCTCGTAGCCCCGCCCCGAGTCTCGCTGCTCACCCCACGCAAGGGGCGGGGCCATGGATGCTGGCAGCGGTGCATGTTTGCCGCTGCGCCTGCGCTCCTCCTCACTGTCGCTGCTACTGCTGCTGGCACCGTGTTTGCTCCTTTTGCTCTTCTTCTCCTTCTTCTCCTTCTTGCTCTTCTTGCTCTTCTTCTTGTCCTTCTGCTTGGCTTGAATCTGCAGCCAATCATCATGCACTCAGCACGGAACGCTTGAGCAGCACACACCAGAGGATGCTTGCAGTTAAACCCCTGTTTGATTGGCAGGCATGCATCGAGAGGCAACCTGCACAACTTACCTCCTGAATAATCTGCTGCATCTTGATGGGATTCTCCTTCACCGCCTTGAGTTGGTCTTGCTGCCTCTTCTTGATCTGCAGCAGCCACAGTGTGATAGCCACACGTCATTGAAGAAGTAGCTTGTTAGATTATGAAAAGCTGCGTTTTGATTTCTGCTCACCCAACATGCAAATGCAGAGGTGCAGGTGACATGACAACAGGTCTCACAAATCCCACAACGTACCAGCAGCAGCGGGTCATTGTTCAAACGCGCCCATGCCTCGTTCTGGGAGGCAGGTGTGGCGGAAGTCATGAATGACGGCAGCTGGGTTGCCTGCTCGCACTGCCGCAAGAGCAAGATGCACAGGGTAGGCGTCAAACGACGGCAGGAAAGGCTTACGCTTGCCCACGCCGGAGCGCTGCAGACATAGAGGCACCTACATGCTACCCATAACGCTCTGACACTGCCATTGACCACCGCGGCTTACCTTGCTCAACTCCTGTGCCGCCTGCTGCTGCTGCTGCGCCAGCGCAGCCGGCTTGCCCAGCAGATGCTCGTCAGCGCGCTTTGCTGCATCCTGCTGAGCAGCCAGACCATTCTGGTACATCCAGTCCATGCGATCACTCTCCCTGGCACAACACAGGCATATGCAGCCCTCAACTTAAACAAGCTCTGGTACTCTGGCAAAACAAGGCCAGCATGCTAAGATATGGTCAGGTGCGCAAGGCAGCGGCGCAAGCATGCTGCGAAAGAGCCTCACTTCTTGTGCCCTGCCGCCACAGCCAGCTCCTGCATCTCATGGTGTTTGCGCTCATCCTCCATCTGCTTGCGCAGCTCTTCCAGCTTGCGCTGCTCGGCCGCTGCCGCCTGCTCCCTTTTCCATACCTGTGCGCAAGCATGGCCAGCAACTGGGTGCATTAGCCTGGGTTCAGGCGCATGCTGCCTGCTGTGCCATGCAAGTTCCTTTCTGCATGGCCGCACCTCCTCCTGATTCTGAAAGCGGCCTGGATGCCATGTCTTCTTGTTCAGAAACGCAAGACCTCCTGCGCAGTGTGCAGGCGAACGTCATGTGCATGACCGTCGCGGTTGCGTCGCAGCATGGTGGGCGACGCCCGCCTGCGACAGCACTCACCTCCCATTCTCGATAGCTTAGCTGTGCAAAGTGTGAGGATGTCTGCTGCTGCGGAACTGCCAGCGAGGGCGGTGTGAATGGTGTGGAGGTGTGGGAGGTGGGAATGTCATTTGAATGCATAAATGGAACATAAAACGCATGTGTTTGTTTAAGAAATGGATATAATGGTCTATACTGTTGGTCACGTGTATTAACAGGAATCAATGTGCGTCCAGCAGCTGCCACTTTTACAGGACGCCCTCGTCACTGACTATGGCGCCCATGTAAGCTGACAGATGCTCCGGCGGCAGCAGCGCGCGCACATGCATGAGCTGGAAGACTGGAGCAGGTGCCAGCAGCGCCTCTTGCATCTGTGCATCGCCAAGATCCCTGCTCCCCAGCGTGCCAGTGAACACACCAAAGGCGTCCACGATGCACTCTGGTGGGCCTCTCGCTACGCTCACCCAGTGCTTGCCAGCCAACTCCTGCAGCTCAAAGCTCCAGCGGTGCTGTGGTACGCCGTCCAGGGTGAGGTGCGCCCTCTTACTGTCTGGATCATCCCCCACATAGCTGAACTCAGCCCTGCTGAGCGGCTCGAAGCCAAGACCATCACCCCGCGCCTTGACGAACGCCTCCTTCAGGCTCCACAGACGCTGGAAGCATGCCTCCATGCGTGGCTCGTCATGGGCCTGGGCCATGATCATGTCCCACTCCGACGCCGCAAACTGGCCCTTGAACTGGCTGATGGCTTCCACCAGGTTGGCATGCTTGGCTCTGCGCAGCTGCCGTGGCGCCGCCACGTCCACGCCGCATATACACAACGGCTCTGATGCAAGGGCTGTGTAATCGCCCTCGTGGGACACGTTAAAGTTGAAGTTGGGCGCCCAGGCAGGCTTGGCATTGGTGCTGAACGGTTTCTTGCCTCTTGTGCGCTGCAGCTGCACATCGGTGTTGGCCAAGCTGCAGACTTGGCGCACGCATGCTCGTTGCAGCAGCCGTGACACCAGCGCGCGCTTGCGGTCGTCCTCAAACACGTATTTGGCAACCACCTGCTGCTCCTCCTCGCTCAGCACCTGCAGGCACGCCTGGAACTCAAGTGGTCCCGGCTCCCAGTCGGCCGTGTTCACCACCCAGCGCAGGGTGGCGGCAGCAGACGTGTGAGCTGCTGGCTGCATGGCCCCTGCCTGCTTTACATGGCTTGCCACAGCTTTGGTGGGCTGGGATCATGTTGGGTAATCCAAGGTGTTGTTCCCACAGGCACGAAGTGCAGTACGGTGTGGAGGCCACCAAAACAAGGGTTTACAAAGGTCCAAGAACACTCACTGCCCACCCTTCGCATTTGACTTAGCTCCTTTGCCTGCCGTCTTTGGCAGCATGGTGCTGAAGCCTGGCCTCTCAAACACCTTTGCGTACTCGGGCACCAGAGGATCATGGCAGGTGATGGACACGCCTGGGTAAGCCCACACTCTCAGGTCCACTTTGCCCTTGCAGCCGATCGACAACCATCCCAGGCCTGCGACCACGAGTTGCACACTGTCAAGTGCTTGCGTGTTGGCGCCAGGAAAGGATGCGCAAGGCAGCAGCATGATCATGCTCAGAACATGCAACACGCTCCTCAGAGTCCCACCTGCAATGGCAACGTCAACTGAGCTCTGCTCCCAGCTTTCGCCATCCACTGTCAAATCTGTGGGCTCCAAGGCGGGCAGCTGCTCAGCGCGCTCGACTGACATAGGCGGCGCCAGCAGGCCGCCGACATGCTTTGCTTGACGCTCCGCTGCCCCATCTGTCTTGCCCATGTGCAGGTTCAGCCTGCAGAAAGACGCGGGCCGTAGAAGACGCTTGAGAGCACGTCAGCATAGCTGCATGCCAAGTCTGCGCCGTGCGCTATTGCAGCATGGCGATTCAAGCACTCACCAGTTGGATACAAAGACTGTGAGGTAGATTGTGGCAGCAGGTGTCGACACCAAGTCCAACCTGGCCAAACCAGCGATGAGCAGTGTGTTGCCAGCACCGATGCGGTACGTCCTGCCACGAAGCTGCTTACTCGGCAGCACAGCTTTGAGCTCTTCAAGGGTGAGCCGGCTGGTGAGCTGGTATGTGTGCGGCACACCTGGGGTGTCAAAAGCGCGATGCTTCGGGCCAAGGGGCAGTCCAGGCACGTTCAGCAGGCCCAGGGTTGTGCCTGGCATGGGGGCGATGGTAGGCTCACCTGCAGGCAGGACATGCGCTCCAACACATCAGACATGCAAGCCAATAAGGTGATAGCGCTGCCCAAGGTGTGCAAATTGTTAGTCCCCCCGGAGGTGTTACAAAGGGCAGCGCTGCGACCTGCGGATGCTGCAAATCTCATGCTATGCTTACGTTTCCCTGAAGTGCCGGCAAGCCGCTTCATAGAGCTAATCAGCGAGCTCTTGCCAGCGTTCTGCGCACCCACGACCCACAGGTCACCCCTGAAGACATGAATAACAGATGATTTACACACAGGTGGTAAGGCATGCTTTCGCAAGAGCAAAAAGGCATGTGCGGAAGACTTTGCAACGTCAGATGGCTGGCTGTGCTGAAGCGAAAAATACACTGTATGGCCTTACCTGAACCCAAGCCCTGCTTTGACGTCCTCCACGAGCTCTCGCACTCCTGTGCCCTTAGCTGCAGACACCAGGAACACCTTGTCCGGGCGCGGCAGCCCTGCCTGCTTCATTCGGCTGCGGACCCATTGCTGAAGCAGGAAGTGCAGGAGGTAGGTAGGAAGCGGGTATCAATGAGTTGAGGTGCTTGATCGCATACATCGCAAAGGGCATGCAACCAGGAATGGAAGCCCACTCACGTTTACGCGGCCAAATGTTGCTTGCGAGGGCAACAGGTCGCACTTGTTGACCGCAACCATCAGCTTGAACTTGAGGTTGTCGGGTGGCTCAGCGCCGGTGCCAGGCGGATACAGTGACCTGCGCCAGGAAGGCACAGATCAACTCAGCCAGTTCCAGCCTGTACATCCTTTGATACAGCTTGTATGAGTGCAAGATGCAGGTGCGCTAGTTGCCTTATGGCCTGTCTGCACACTTACTGCAGCGCTAGGCGTGGTAATGAGCCATCAAAGTCCCAAACATCCACAACGCAAAGCACCACCGCTCGCCGGTCTTTCTGCAGGAAGATCTTGCGCCCGACCTTCTTGCCCAGGTCAAAGTCTGGCAGCTGCCCTTCAGCAGCCTCCACTTTCACCTTCCTGCGATAGCGTAAAGCCAGCGGCACGCCATGCGAGTTGTCAACTAGTCTGGTTGCAAAGCACTGTGCAGGAAGTTTCGTGCTGTGCCATTCGGCGTGCAGCTTGAGGCATGCTCACCCCTGGTACTTGAGGGAGTAGCACCGCTGGCAGATAACATCCGGTAGCCCATCATTGTCGTCATCGTCATTCCCTCTCTGCGTGTGGCCAACCAGCAGCAGACAAGCTTGTTGAGAAACTGTGCATATCACAATCCTTCACTCTCACAAGGCTGTCTGAACCTGCTGTCTGCCCCATACGTCCTGCTGAAACCCTAGCTCATCACGATTGGTGTGCATGTTGTTCCTCACCGACCGAGACCCAATCTCTGCCTCAAGCTCGCGGCGGCTGAGTTCATAGTCAGCACCATCCTCATCCTCATCACTGTGTTGGCGCCGGTCCGAGGTGCTGGGTGTGCCTTGGCGCTCAGCCTGCACATCAATGCCCGCACAGTTTCAGCTTTTGCGGCTGTGGCTTTTCCGCAATGCTGTTGGCTGGCAAGTGCTTGAGCTCACCGCCATCTCCAGCAACTTCGCTGGCACAATGAAGTACCTGGTGCAGGCACAAAAGCGGTTGAGGGTGAGGTCCTGGGCCCGCATCTCTTTAGCACACAGGTAACTCTGCACTCGCAACCAGCGCTGCAGGCTTGCCACTGAGGAGGCATCCGCTGAAGGCTCACCCTGGAGCCTCAGGGTCCGTCTGCTGCAGGTTGATACCACAGCCACAGCACCGTTCAGGCAGGCGCAGCCCTAGCTGTTGCACTGCAAGCGAGCCTGCTGCGCTAGGTCCGCTTGGCGAGGATGGGACGCCAGCGGCAGCAAACGCCCTGGTGGCGGTCCTTGCTGGTACTGGCGGCTGAACATGTGCCATGCTTGAGCAGCATGGGCCTGTCAGGGATGGCATCAGTGTTGTGCCCATGGTATAGGTGCTGCGGGAGGCTTGGTTTGACGGCAGCGCGTGCCGCAGCTCCGCTATGCACCTCCACTCGTGCAGCCCGGCGGCGGGCGGGGCCAGCCGTGACCCCAGAAAGTGTCGCAGCATCACCGCACAATGTCTAGTACTATGGAGACGCGTTCTCACAAAGAAAGCTGTGTTTTTCAGTCGCTTGAGTCGCACATGCATGCATGCACACGTGTCACCATGCCACACCAGTTCACACACATTTTGTGGCCCCACTGACGCATTACATTCCTGCACCCGCCCTTGAACACCATGCAGCTTGCAGCTTGGCGTGTGTCATGTAACGTGCGACCTTCTGCAGCGGCCGGTGTTCGGCCCTTCATCCGCCCAAGCTTGGGTGGCAGGCCCGTGGTCGCTCAAGCTGCTGAAACAGGTATCAAAGCAGTTGCACTTACATCTGGCTGCCACATCCACTGCCTTTCTCGGTGTTGTAAATGCAATGCCTTCTCATGCTGCGAACGCATCCATGTCAGAGATCATGGGCTGTTGATGCTTTTCCTCCTACACACACAGGCACCACAAGCACGCCCGAACCAGCAGCCCCCTCAGGAGCGAAACCACAGCCTGAGGAGACAGTTTTCTATGAGGGCGACGGCGGCAGTCCAGTGGAATTCGCCCTCAGCCTGGCACTTACTGCAACCCTGATTTTCGCGCCGCTCACCATCGCCTCCATCGGCAGAAGGCTGTGGATCAAGTACAAATTCACCAACAAGCGGCTAGTGATCACCAACACATCGCCGCTGTTCAAGAGCGAGGTAGGGTTGCCTGTGTCCACAGCTCTGCGTCAGACTATCAGGTGCAGGTAGCGGCGCACAACAGCTAGTGTAGAGTGTAGATATATCAACCCAAACTACTCCTTGCTTCATTCCCTCACAGGTGCAAGTGGCCTACTCGGAAATCAAGGAGATTCGTTGCGCGCCCCGGGGTTTTGACAACTGGGGCGACATGGTTATATTCCTGAAGAATGGCAACAGGCTTGAGCTCATCGGCATGGGCAATTACAGGGACCTGAAGCTTCACATTGAGCGCTGCCTTTATACTATTTGATACCTCTGAATAAGAACGTGTTCTTGTTTTCTCTTGCAAATCTGTGGTGGAGACAACACGATGCTATGCTGGATGTGACTGTCAAACGCTTCCATCAACCGCGCTCACAAGCTGTACGCTGTTGGTCATCCACCATCCAGCCTGCTCTGCGGACTGCTCTTCCAGCACCCTGCAGCATGCAAATTTGAAGAAACAAGTGCAACACGTAGGATTGTAACACAACAACACAGCAGAAGCTGTTGATGTCATTTGTGCACAGCAACGTCACTCACCGACCAACTGACCATACGTAGATGAACTTCCCTGGCCTTCCCAGGCCAGTATTTTCGCTCACAACCCCCACAACCTGCACCATGCAGCCAGCAACCCAGGTCTCCACGTTGTAAGCTCATCCAACAGCCATAACGGCTCAAGCGGTGCAGTGATAAGCGCCTCACCTCTGCATAGGTCTCATGAGTCATCTGTACTCTGCGCAGGGACTCTGCCTTAGTCAACCCAAGCAGCGGCTTGTACATAGGGTGCTCAAACAGCTTGTTGAACAGCTCCAACGGTCCTGTTGCCTCCTTGTTGCGCGGGGACGCAAACGAGTAAACACCAGCAATGTTGTTCTGCCTGCAACACACAACCAGGATGGTGACGCCAGCTCAGCGAATATGCACCAGGAGGACAAACCAGGGATGGCTACCTCCCTGAGTGAGGAGCCAACCATTGCAAAACGGGGGTAGTGGACAAAGCTGAAAGGACCTGGGAGGGCAAGCTCCGTTCCTATAATTCCAGGAACTGAGCTCTCCGCAAAGCATCCACAGATTCAGCACATTTCTCACACGTTTGGCCAGCTGAGGACTCACCTGAGCGCCTCCAGTTGTGCTTGCACCACCATCTCTGGCCCGACGTCAGGCCCAGGCTTGCTGGACACCTCTGTAGCATCGCTTGCTTCCCCAGAGATGGACTTGAGCCGCCACATGCTGCTAATCTTGGGGGCGCTCCGATACCTGGCAGTCATCACAAACACTGCATCAGTGCTGATGTACCTGCTGAGGCGAGAGTTAAGCACACAGGCTGTTGAACGAATACAGCAGCAATGTAGCAACGTGCACTTACTGGCTGATGAGGCCCTCCTGTAGCTCCATGTTCAGCGTGAGAACGGCCTCCTCTGTTCCCGACTGCACAAGCACGCGGTGCACGCTCTTGGTGTCCGTAGGCATCAACGAAGAGAGAGGGGTTGCAGTGCGCGGTGTTTGGAGCACCAACAGCCTCATTGCATAGGAGTCAAAAAGCAACTCTGACGTCTGGGAAAAGTCCCCAGTTCTCAAAAGGTTGCGGAGGTCCTCGAATGACACAGCACTGCTGTCAGACCTGAAAGCACCATTGCCAAGGTGAAGAAAGAGAAGAGTAAGCCCACGCTCAAGACAATGCAATGCTGTCAGCATGCTGTTCCTACCCTAGCATTGCACCTACCCCTGCGCCTTCCGCGCCTCGATACACTTGTCAATGATGTTATCAGGCAAGTACTCAAGAATGCTGTCTAGCCTGTGCTGGTCGCGGGACGAAAGCGCCTGCAGTGCAGTGACGCCCAGGCACCAAAACGCTTTCAGAGTGAGCAGTCTGGCACAGCATGTTTGCGTTGGCACACCTGGCAACCCACGCTGAGGTGGGGCAGCGAAGATGAGATGGAGGTAAGGCAACCCTACCTGCATGAGCTGCTGCACAGCATTGCTGCAAACTGTCAGTGGGCTCCTCCCTGCGTCGTCCGCTGTCGCCCTTGCCTGTTTACAGGGCGCCCGAGTGCTACATGGCCGTGGAGCCAGCGCACACGCTCGCAGTTGCGACCCACCACAGCATCGCCACTGCGTCGATGTTGGATATCTGAGGTGCATATGAAATTGAGGCCCGATGGCACCTGAGACTCAACCTCTAGGGGCCCAGGCTTGAGCTGTTCCGCCCCATACTCCACACTGCAGGCTCTTGGCTTCCCAAGCATTTGAAACGCGCTTGCCGAGCAACCCTGGGTCTGTGCAGCTCCAACAAGCAGCGTTCCTACCCTTTTCACAGTTACAGCTGCGTGTACAGCTGTCGGGATGGCGGACTTTGGTCGTCGTGGCGTGGAGCTTCTGAAAGAGATTGCCAACCACGACCGAGACAGCCTCTCGCAGTATAACGTGGGCCTTGCACTGGGTGCTCTGCGGGCCCATTGTAGCTTGCATGGAGCTGCTGAGGTATGGTGAATCCACCTGCACACTGCGCAGGAGGACCTGGTGCGCTCTGTCGTCAACGAAGTCAAGGAGCATGAATCTATTGCTCGCAGGATCACAGAGTGGGCACCTGTTGATAAGCTGCAGCAGCAAAGGACTTGCCATGTGTGCAACCAGCACAACACAACAAATCCTGCCACGTTGTCCCTGCAGGGTCTGCCAGCCATCGAGCAGCCAAACGCCCTTGGCAACAGGTGGCCAGACGCCTGGCTGGCAGGAGAACCTGGATGCTGCAACAGCGGTAGTTATTCATGTCCAGAGCGCCTGCAGGAACAAGAAGCTGGGCTTGGCGTACATGTGAGCAGA
Organism: Chlamydomonas urium; assembly: GCA_039880955.1. Lineage (NCBI taxonomy): Eukaryota > Viridiplantae > Chlorophyta > Chlorophyceae > Chlamydomonadales > Chlamydomonadaceae > Chlamydomonas > Chlamydomonas urium. The sequence goes on along the minus strand of JAWZTI010000237.1, from coordinate 16,507 downwards.
GGAGGGATAGGTGCTGGTGGAGCAAAGGCATGCAACACGCATTGATGCGCACGTGCAATGCATCGACGCCGACACTTCTGCCTCTCGGTGCAACAGGATGCAGCGGTTAGAAAGGCTGAAGGCGGTTCGGTGGAACTCAAGATCGCTACCCCCAGGGATTGCCGTCAACTGCAGCCCTCAGGAGCTAGAGGTGCGTCGAGTTTGTGACAAGCTTGATTGTTTGCAAGCATACACTGATGGCAATTGTGTGCTGACTAAGCGTGCTGTTTTAAATGCTACGTATGCAGTTCTACAAGGAGTATGACCAGCTGCTGAACAGTTACATGAGCAAGGATGCAGGGGTTGGCCAAGATTTGACACTGGTGAGGGCATGCATGCTTGACAATGGCGACCACAGCAAGATGCACATGTGTGTGCCCATTGCTTCACACAAGCGCCGCTTGCTGCGCAGGATATGCGCCCGCCAAAGGGCAACAACGTAGTGGTCAAGGTGCTGGAGAGCCAGGGCGAGATGATGTTCAGCTTTGGGCAGGCTGACCTCAGCAGAGGCACGCTGCACAACCTGCCTGCTGAGGAGGCAGAGCCACTGATTCGAGAGGGATCGGTGGAGTTGCTTGACTGACAACTGCACACAGACGACACTACCAACGTGCGACATGCATGTCAGCCTGGTCTTAGCGTTTATTTTCCAAGCACGGTTAGACCAAGGACAGCAACCGCAGACATGTTGCTGCCGTCGGTCCTGCAGCGTCGCCTGCTGCCCAGTGCCCTTGGGCAGCCCGCTGCCTTGCATTCTTTAGCTGGCAGCCGTCACGGTGCCAGCCAGGGGGGGGCGCGAGGGCTGGCCGGACAGCCAGGGCTGGGCAGGCACCCAGAGCCCAAAGCTCAGCCAGGGTCTGGCAGGCAGCAAGGCGTAGGGGTCGTGCCTAAAGCCTTGTCGCCTTTGACTCGGCTTTTCACAGCTGGATCTGGGCCTCGCTGCCCTTAACGTCAATGCATTTTTGACCTGGCTGCTTAAGCTGTATGGCCGCCCCATTTGAGCAATGCACGCGTTGACTTTTATGATGATGCTTGAGTCTGAGATTAAGGAACGGCGCAGCACTTGTCCCTTTCGCGCTGTATAGGCTGACTTTGCTGCATGAGCTGAGGCACGCTCTTTTGTAGGTGCACTGGTGGGAAATCCGACACAGCTTCGGAACAAACTGCTGACTTCATCCTCGTGGCCATTTGCAAATCTGAGAGAGGGATGATGGGGAAGCACAAAGCACAAGAAGCTTTTGGCATGAGTTGCAGTGTGGTCTGACCTCTTGGCAGGCAGCTCACCTTGGCGTGTTACCACAACAGCAGCTTTGCTCTCGCCGTTGCAACTTTGCAGGAAGTGGATGCTACCTGTTTGGGGTTACAAGCTCGTCGCCCAAAGAAGTCATGAGGTGGCGGCGCTGTCAGATGAGCTGTCACCTTTTGATGCATCCAAGGGTATGCACCCCACACCAACCGTTTCATGAAGCGCATGCAACATGATGCAAGAGCAGCAGGGTCATGTGGACGTTGAGTACCACATGCTTTTGCGTGTGAATCTTGCCCAGAACAAGGACAAACTATAACACCGCTGAATTTTCTGCCAGGAGACCCGACTTGAGGGCTGAGCAGCCAGCAGGCTGAAGTCTGTGGCCCCTACCCTACCCTTGACCTGGCTGGCGTGCCTGAATCATGCTGCACCTTCATTCTGTAACATGCCCCGGATTATTTGAAATCCCGCGTTTACAGAAATACACCACATGCCACGGACAGCGCTTTTCACATATAACACTGCCCTTGTCCCGCTCACAGGGGCTTCACCGCTGCATACCAATGCAGCCTGGACACTTGTGTGCCAGAGCAACTCATGCCATGCGCAACTGAATCAACTCCGGCTCAGCCTCGGGCTTGGCAAGCACAGCTGCAGATGCTTTCTTCAGCAGCAAGCCATGTGCGACTACGCCTTCAACAGTTTTGATTTCCTTCAGGATGTCCTCATAAGGCGCATCTTCTCCAAACAACTTAAAGCCATCTGCACGGGTTGCACAGCAGATTGGAAATAAATAAGCAGCATGTTGATATAGCGACAGCACAGACGACAAGGTCTTGGCAACGAGTGCAAAAACCTGCCTGTAAACTTGACGTCGATGATGTTGTACCCTTCGGGACTGACGTAAGGGTTGTCACCACCGCGTGGGTTGGCTGTTCCCTCAGCTGGTCTGCGCCTGCACCCAAGCAGGAAGTGCATAACTTGTGAACTCAAGAGTAGCACACAAGAGCTACCAGCAGAAGCCAATGGCATGCACAGCTCACCACAACTCAGCGTCGCCCAGGAAGATGTCTGCACACAAAATCGGAGTTGGGCAGTGGGAGTTTAGAAGGCGCAAGGGGACAAACGAAACTGGCCATGACAGTGCACGCCGAAACTCACCGTCAAGTTCTTCAGCAGGCACCTCCCAGTCTTCTTCACCCTCGATCACCACAGGCAGTGTGCCGTTCAGCCGGGTCACGATCTGTCAAAACAAAACGCATAAATGCACCGTCACACCGGGTCGACACTGATGCTGCTGGCACCAGTCAGCTACACCCCCAATTCACTTTCTGGACAGCACTCCCTGGATGTCCCAGCTTGACCAATGCAGGGCAGCAAGTAAACAAGGACAGCGAATCCCTGCGCCACCACAAGTGCGCATATTACCTGCGATGCGTCTGCCAAAACGATGAACTGTTCTGCTCTGCTTGTCATTTGGTGAACAGCCAGCAGCTGAGGCTGCTGCGGCTCAGCTAGCACGCCCTTGACAGCTGCATTGTTGGCGAGGTCCATCTGGTCAACCTCTTCAAACGCGACGTCCAACTGCAGAAGTGCAGTCATGAGACACACGTCAATGCTGCGCCCCAGCCACTGGTGTGTAGTGCTTGCTGATGTGGCACTGACGCATCAATGTGTGCAGCTCAAAAGAGGCACACCTTCCCCGCCTTCTCGAGTGTGGTCATAGGTATCCCGTTGAATGCCGCCTCGGAAGCAGCGGCATTGCATGAAGGCACAGCCGTGATGCCTTCCAAAGATCCCTTGGCAATCCTCAGGCCAATCTCGGCTATCGTCAGGTTGACCAGCTCACCGCTGCCCAGCCCAACCGTCGCCCCTGACTTGACATACTTATCCACTGCCAGGACTGCTGCTGCACGTCGGTGGTCAACGTCTAACTGAGCCATACAGCAGACCGCTGGCCGCCTGCAGCACAGCCTGCGCACACACACCATCACAATGTTGTGAGTGGTCCCACTGCTGAAAGGCCTGCCTGCCTCTGCATCCTGTGCAGCACACCTGCTGCCAAACGGGGCGAATTGCCTGGCACACAGCTGCATCACTCTGTCTTTATACTGCTGCGTTCGCGTGGCGCAGCCGAGGCAGGGTAGTGTGGAAGCAGTGGTGTGGCCTTGAGCACTCTCTCAAGCCCTTGCGTCAGCAGGGTTGCCAGCAGCGCTGCAATGCTTCCATGCACGCGCCTGCGACTCCACTCTCGTCACCAGTCGTTCAGCACGGTGCACAGCCCCTGGCGCACGCCACGCACCTCAATTCGCAGGGTGCTCGCCAGGCACAACGAGCGCAGTGCCGTGCCAGACCGATTAGCTGAGGATTCGGGGCTGCCGCGCTCCGGCGCACAGCTGGCATGCCTGACCGCCATGCTAGTGGCAGGCCTGCAAGACCCAGCATCAGCAGAGGAGTTGGTCAAGTACAATGCAGCAGGCGGAGGCGAATTCCTGTCAAATGCGGCGGGTGCTGCGTGAGTGGAGTTTTGGGGTAGCCTCATGCAGGTTGCGCACACAGAGGAGGCAGAGGATGATGATTTGAGTGTCCTTTTTTGCCTTGCCGCAGCTATGTCCTGCTGGTTGGGGTGTTTCTGTACCGAGTGCTTCGACGACGCGCTGCGAGAGCCAAGGAGCAGAAAATTAGCTCGTCATCACCAGATGGCGCGCCTTCCCTGTTTGACAAGGCACGTGTGCAGTGTGATGCATGAAGCCCGATCTTTTCCCCGCTTTCTGACTTTACCATTTCTTCTGGTGCACATGCTGCCATGCTGCAGATGCGTGAAAAGTTTGCCAACGTCACTCCAGAGCGGCAGCAATCAGCTACCTCACTGGATGCCCTCATGTGAGCAACCAGGTTTGAGGCAGCTGGTGCTGAGGGTGTTCTACATCACCTTTTCTGCGACTCACGTTCTTGCTCGTAATGCTGTTGATGCTCCTGAATCTGTGCAGTGGCTCGGTACAAGCCGGGCTGCTGGGCTTTGGGCTTTTCATCTTTGCCACGAAGTTGACAACAGTGTTCGCAAACCAGGCCCTGCCAGATGCTTACACGGTAAGGCGCGATTTTGCATACCCCATGAAGGCTTCTGTGCCCTACGACGGTTATGTGCCCTGTCCCCGATGCTTGCAACTCGCCTGTCACCTGACACTGACGGGCCAGTGTTGGTTGAGACGACTAGCGATGCCCAAGTCCATGTACATCACTTACACAGTGTTGCTTCCTGCCCTCTTCCCGTGTGTTCATGTGCAGGCGCGCAACATCAGCGTCACAGTCCGCACCATCCTGCAGGGCTTGGTGTGGCTGGCGACTTTTATTTTCTGTGTCAACTCTGTCGGCCTGCTGGGTACGTCGTGCATCGGTGCTGTGCGTGGCTTGACGCGTGTTCCAATGGGCTTGGCAGGCAGAACCTTGTGCTCAGTGCTGTGCTCACGTTGGTTGTTGCACCGGTGTGTGCAGGTCTGTCCGTGCAACTGCTGATCTTCCCTGACTCGTTGAAGAAAGAGGAAGAGCGGGCACGAGTTGCAACAGGTGAACCTCAGCTGCCCAAGGTCTCGCTGACATCCAACCCTGAGGAAGTACGGCGTGCTTTTGATGCAGCTGAGCGCATCGGCAAGGCCAAGGCCAAGTCTGAGGCCTCTGTAGGGAGCAGCGACCGCTCACCATAATGCTCTTTTGTACACAACCTTGGTGTCAGCCCTTATTTTGCTGCATCACAACAGCGTTTTGGCCTGAAAGTTTTGTTGCTTTGTTGATGTTGGCGCTGCTGCAAGTGCATGCAGGTTGGCAATGCAGTGTGAAAACTCCTGTGTGCTTTGCTCGTTGACGAGGCTCTAGCCTATCAGCGCGCACTGCTGGTGAGATGGCCGACTATCCTCGCGACGTGGAAGCTATCGCTGAGGATTTCGCCCAGCGGCGGTCCGCGCTGTTGAGAGCTCTGACCGAGGGTGTGTTGGCCTGCGGGCAACGCAGCTAGGCCGCGAATGCACCAGCAAGCCAGCATGCGTGTAACCAGCGTGCTCGACCACCTGCAGCGGTGCCAGCTATAAAGGCGCTGACTGCATGCGCATGCATGCATGGACCCCACCGGCACTGCAGACTCCGACGACTTCTTCCAGCGATGCGATCCCGACAAGGATAACCTTTGTCTATATGGTGAGAAACTTTTGGTTGCATTCCTGGGTTTGTGCTAGCTGGTCAGCTGTCCACCCTCTTGCACGACCCACATCGACTTGCATCTGGCCTTGCTCACGCGCCCAGGCAACCGGGACGGCACATGGAGCGTAGATTTTCCTGTGGAAGAGGTCCCGCCCGAGCTGCCGGAGCCTTGCTTGGGAATCAACTTTGCGCGCGATGGCATGCAGAAGCGCGACTGGCTGGCGCTCGTGGCAGTGCACAGCGATGCATGGCTCATGGCAGTGGCTTTCTTTTACGCTGTCAAGCTCGACGCCAGTGGCAGGTGGGCAGGATGCTTTTAGCGGGCGTCCAGCGCTCATGCATGCCAGCATGCAGTCCGCCTCTGTGCACCAGCTGACCTTGCTGGGTGTAACCTTGCAGGATGCGGCTGTTCAAGCTGCTCAACCAGCACCCAACCCTGTTTGAATTGGTGACAAATCGCAAGAACAAGGCCGGCGGCGGCCCACCCGCAAAGAAGCAGAAGGTGTGATACAGCTGCATGGCCAGTGCAGGAGTATTTTGCACCATGCATTCAGTGACGGTGACTGACTTTGCAGCGATTTCGTTGCCATTGTCAATTGCAGTTCAACGCGATGGGGCGCCCCACTGAGTCAGTAACACCTTCCGGCAGGCCGCTGTCAGAGTCCGACTTGACAGCCAACTTGAAAAACATGGCAGCAGAGGTGAGGCGCGAACAGCCGCGAGCATGACGGGTTAATTGTTGACAGGGCAGGCTTGCATTGGCAGCCACAGCCCTTGATGTTTTTATCGGAATCGCTACAACAGGCGTTGCCCATCTCTTGTATCTGTAGCTGTTCTGGCCTGATGACGCCAAGTGGTACCTGGTTGAGATTCAAAGCTTCAACCCCAAGACGCGACAGGCCAAGTAAGATGGTGCTGCGGCAGTCTTGCGCTGGTAGTTATAGCAACCTGCAAGGGTCCCCTTCGGTGCAGCACCTTTCCCATCATGTTGCTGAATTGCTTGCTTCTGGTCTGCAGCCATCGCTTTTCCACCCGACTCTCACCATTGAAAACTGCAAGTGTGGTGCTGTGCGCTTTGCTTGAAGGATTCTGTATGCAAGCGGCGAAGTCGAGGACCTGGACATGGATGAAATCCTGAGGGACAAGCACATGTGAGTTTGAGCATGGTCTTGCAGTGGTTTGCACAAGCATCAAATAATTGGCTGATAAATACCTGTGTGTTGCCCTTGCTGCTGTTGCTGGCAGGTGCCTCTTTGTTTGAAGAATGATCAAGTTTGAAGCTGCTTGAGCATGATTGCTGCCGCAGCTCCTTAGCGGCACATGCAAAAATTCCAGTCGCATTCGGGGCAGCATGTTACAGCAGCAGCCAGACATGCACTTGCAGCAGCCTGCACGCATACACTGATGCCTCTTTTGACCATACATTGACAAGTTTGCCTGCTTTGGTGGGTTGTTTGAGAGTTGAACGCCCCATACTGCTTGAGCACGCCCCACACTGCTTGAGCACTTTACGCATGTTTGGGCAGCTGCGACAGAGCGAGGGAACCAGCGTTCACCCTGCACATGAGAAAGAGCCATGTAAGATACGGTTGAAAGCAGAGAACCCAGGCATCTGCAAATCTGCTGACACATGCCATGCTCACACACCTGTTTGCGGCCCGGTTGCTTCCAAACTCCTGCCTGTTTGATTGCTTGCCAATCCGAGAGCCAAACTGGATGGCTCTCTTCACGCGTGCGGCAGCCTCAGGCAGCCCAATCTTGTGCAAGGCATTGCGCAGCAACTTCTTGTCGCCCACGCCTGCGCAGTCCCAGGGCACAGGGTGTATAATGAAGAATCATTCTATGCAACTCAAGCTAAGGGGGCGTCAATGCGTGCACCCCATCCTGACTGGCATCACCTGGTTGCAGGCGCAGGTCTGCAACACAGTACAGTGGGAGATCTAAGATCAGTGCCATGAGCTGCTCGTCCAGAAACGGGTGCCGCGCCTCACGGCCACGATCTGCCACCAGCCTGTCGTCACGCCCACAATTGCGCAGCCACATGCGCTTGACGTCCATGCGAAGCTCTGCTGCCAGGCCCTCATCACCTCCATGCAGGCGGAAGCTGCGTATGCAACAATACACATGTATGGTTGCTTGACAGGCTGGCCCAGGCAGACCTGTGCATTGCATAGCACTGTGAAGCATCATGAAAGCCGCTATCGCAAGTGGCTCAGCTGTTGCCAATCGTCACAGGCCACCCACCGTGTGCGATGTCGCCCGTACCCTGCACACTGCTCATCAGCTCCATGCCCCAGCAATACAATGCGTGCTGGTGAGCAGTACAGAGATGCTGATGATGCGCTGCTGTGCTCCGGGTCCTCCTGTGCAGCTTGGCTGGGAGCAAGACGTAGGTTGCCAGTGCCAGATGCCGCCAGCCACAGTGCTGCGCCAATGTTGAGGTCCATGACGGTGCCGGCAGGGTGCAGCAGCGCAAGCAGATGGTCCCTACAAAAAAGCACACAGCAGGTTACGGTCTTGAGCAGCTAATACTCAGTTGAATCGCCTTCCCATGCTGTGCATCCCAGCTGTCAAGAGTCAATCTTGAAGACTGCATGCGCACATTGCAGGCTGCGCTGGTAGCTCCCAGGCTTCGGCCCCAGCCCCCGCACCTGTGAGTGTACGTGTCCTGCAACGTGGCGTCAACCTCCACCAACCTCCACTTGCGCTCGGGCGCCCATGCGGCTAACTCATCAAGAGCTGACTGTGCTGACAGGCGGTCAGGGCTGCGGCCACAGTCAAAGCACACATTGCACAGGTCCAGCTGGCAGTTGATCGGCAGGCTGCGGTGTGCAAGTGCAGCCAGCAGGACGCTGTCCACGCCGCCGCTGAACAGAATCATCACAGTCCTAGGAGGGCTCAGGGGCGGGACGGACGCTTCTGAACTGGAGCACAACTGCATGGTATCCAGTGCGCAACACCGTATCTGTACAGAGTGCAGGGGGCCAAGTAGCAGGTTCGGCTGGTCAACATGAGCGCAACGCAACAAGGGCGGTGAAGCTCGTGCACTCACCCGTACCGCCGCCTGAAGCACATGCAGCAGACTGTCAGTGGCTGTGTCTAAAGTCCACGTCGTGCCTAATGACCTTGGCATGGCTGGGTCCATGGCATTGATGATGGAGGCCGCATTGGTTTCTGGCTGTGCATCACCCTCTGCTGCTGCTGCCAGCGCCAATCGCAGTGTTTTGTCAGGCTGCCGAGTGCTATGTGTCGTGCCAGACTCACGCATTGCTTCACAGCACCCGCCGGGCACCTTGGCATAGCTGAACAACCGCTGCACAAGAGGGTCTGCCCAGGCGTGTGACTCTAACCGCACACCCCATAAGGCAAGTGCTGCATCAGCTGCCGCTGGTGCAACACTCCTGTCACCACTGCTGCCCTCCTGCGCCTGCTCATGGCTGCCGCCGTGACCTTCAGGTGCGAAAGAGGCGCTCTCCACTGGGTGCAGCTGCAGGCTGTAAATGCCGGGCGGCAGCTCCTGCCAGAAGGCCGCTGAGTCCTGTACCTCGCTGTCCTCACCCTCTTCCTCTGGCTGAGGGGCCCTAGCGGCAGGGGCAACACTTGACACAGCTTGCCGTTTTCCTTCAGCCGCTGCATTCGCGGTGCTGGCGGGTGCCACTGACGTCAAGGCAAAGCAGTTCGCCTCTGCCAGCTGCGTTCTGTTGGCACCAATGCCGCAGGTGCCACTGCCAGGGTAGTGGACCAGCAAGCTGCGCCGGCCTGCACCACAGAGCCGCAGCATGGTGCGCCGGCATCAAGTGTGCCCCGTCAGTTGCAGTCATGCATGCGTTGCGTTGTTTCCAAGTTGTGCGCTGTCTGAAGCCAGTGCACACCCAGGCTGCAAGCTAGCAAGCGGACGCACCCATGAAGTCTCGGCCAAACCACACAGTGCCCACACTTGGCCGCCAGTATATGATGGACCAGGGACCTTGTAGGGAGCTCAGAAGCGCCGGCACCATATCACCTGAGTTGACATTGTTGATAGCAGTAAAAGCCAGAGGCAGGGGTCAGGTGGTGCGCTTCTGGCAGTCTGGTACCGGTGAAGCAAGGGATGTTGGTTTGCTGGACCATTATGAGTCGGTGCTTTGATACCAGCGTTTGTCTCAGACCCACCTGGCGCCTGCCTGAGGGCCTGAAACAGCACTACCCCATCATTGTGTCCTTCTGGCACGTTGAGGCCACCAAACACCTCCCCGTTGAAGCACAGGCAGTCGGCGCTGTCTGCATCTAGCAGTGGCACTGCTGCTAGCTGTGAACCGCGGAGCTGCAGAAGTGATGCAGCGAAGTGAAGCTGCAGGCGCTGGCCTGTGGAGGTATCCACTTGCACCTGTTTCACGGGGAGGCACATCCATTTCTCAGACATAATTTCTGCGTTCATCAAGGACTGGAGCAGCGGTCACAGGCCTGTGGTAGACACACACCTGGTGCTCTCCATACAGGTCTGGCCCGCGCCGGCTCATCAGGTGCCTGCCAATCAGTGTACAGCCGCCGCTGCCCTCCGCAGCATGGCCATCAGCACTTGATGCTACAGCATCATGCAACGGCTGCACCACCAGGCCAATGCCACACATGCTGCAGCTGCAAGGGCCTGCTCTGCAGCTCCCTAAGTGAGTACAGGGCAATTCACACCCCACACCTACAAACAAAGCACCCTTTCTAAATCTCACGATTGGCCGCGACGCCGTTGCAGCCAAAGCAGCAACGATGAGGCTAAAGTGGTGAGCGCGCCCGGGCACAAAAGCCCAGTGCAGAAGCAGAGTTTCGCGTTTGGCGAGATCGTGGCGCCATGCCTATGGCACCGATGCGCACGCTGGACCCTGGGGTCACAGTGTTTTCGGCGGCCGAGATTCGTGTGGTGAGTTGCTGGTCGGTCTGGTCAGCATGGGCTCAGCAAGCAACCAGGGCTCTGGTGTGCCGCTGTCAGCTCCACAGCAGCAAGTGCCATGGCCAGTTCCAGCCTGACATGATCTGGTGCCCTGTCTTCTGTGACCTTTGCAGGCAGTGCTGCCACTGGGCATGGTGCCACGGGATGTGCTGGAGGAGTACTTTCAGCTCATGCAGCGCTTCCGCACCATGTCGCTCAGCGCGGTGCGCTCGTTCTACCAGCGCCGCAGCGACAAGACACCCTTTCAGAGCCTGGATTGGAGCGGGGGCGCCCTGCACTTCCGCTTCATGCAGGTCAGCAGCAGGCAGCGCAGCTTGATCCGGCTTCACTGTGCAGTCATCCCCATCGTCTCCAGATGCTGCAGCAGATAGAAACTCACAAACACACTGACAGAACTCTCTAGAATGCTCGTTGCCGCCTGCTCTGCCCCCAACAGCCTGCCTGTGCCCCTGCTGTCCCGCTGCCCCAGGTCGAAGAGGCGCGGCGCAAGTCTCGTCTGCTCGAGCTGCACCCCAGCCGCCAGGTGGTGGCCGTGCTGGGCATCATGCACTGCCCCGTTGCGCCCAGCATCACGCAGGCATACGATGAGTTCAACAGGGTGTGCAAGGAGCAGTTCCCCGAGGCCCGAGTCAGCCGCTGCTTTGTCTTTGAGCCCAGCGAGGACCACATTGTGCAGGACAACAAGCAGCACATACCTGGAGTTGTGGTGTTTCCACCAGGTAACGACCTTCTTGACGGGTTGTTTGGGCCAGCAAGGCTCAAGCTGGGTGTTGGCGATGGCTAAGGGCTTGGGTTAAGGCAGTTGCGCGTTGAGCTGTGCATTTGACAGGCGCCAGGGTGCTCCTCAGACACATACGCGGCCTGGATAAACGAAAACGCCGTTCATATTGCAGCTACATGCATGTAAGCATTCACGCATCACACGCTTGATAGGCTGGCAAAGGCATCGAGCCTCTCTTACTTGTGCTGGTTGCTGCGTTGCTGCACTTGCTACCGTGCAGCGGGTGGCCAAGCGCACCTGGAGCAGCACCTGGAGGTTTGGATGCATGACCTGGCGGCGCTGGTCCTGGGAGGTGGGTGTGCACAGAGCGCTGAAGCGTGATGCGCCGTGTTAATTGGCAGCGGCTGACTTGAGTGGCTGCTGGGTACAGGTTCGCCCAAACACCACAATTTGAGATCACCCATGCTTGGTGGCACAGCTTTGACTTGCAGTCATAGAGACACACTTGTGCACTGCTAGCAGCTGTACATGACCCCGACGCATGCCTTGGTGCGTTTCACCTGTGTATCCCCCAGAGTTGGAGCAATGGGTGCTGGACCCTACGCCGCGTGGCGTGCCCCGCCCCAGCACCAGCTACACCGACAGCAGCGAGTTTGTTGGGTCGGTCACAGTGATGGAGGAAATGGCCAAGAGGCTGAGCATTCCGGACGACGAGGTGCGGGAGAAGCGGCGGCGCGGGCGGCTGCACAAGGCGCAGGGCGACATCTGCCTCATGGCGGGTTCGCCCAAAGATGCGCTTAACAACTACAGGTGAGGATGTGCTGGGTGTGAAAGTGTGGTGGCATTGAGGGGCCGCAATGAGTAGGCGTGTGAGGGTGGTCAGCCAAGGGCACAGGGGGTTGTTGAGGTGAATGACTTAGGGGCTGACGCATGAGCTTTGGCGTTGAGGCATCAACCAAGGACACGGCCTTGGAAATGAGCTTCACCAACATTGCATTCCTTTTTATCTTTGCCGATTGGTTCTGCGCCGGTTACAACCCTGCACCTGCACCGGTTACACTCCTGCCCTCACACTCACACCCATCGCATCCCCCTCTAGGGTTGCCCAAGAGCTGACTAAAGCGACCAACGACTGGATCTGGTATGGTTCAGTCCTAGAAGCTCTGGCCTACATCAAAGTCATGGAGCCTCCCAGCCCCACGCCCCGCACCAGCCAAGTGGCGGTGGCCCCTACGCCCGCGCCTGCGACGGGCACAGCGACCCCTGTGTCCAGCGGCCAGGTGCCGCTGCAGGCTGCAGAGCAGGGCCGCGCTCATGCACACAGTAAGTGTGGGCTGATACTGGTAGGTGATGGTAGACAAGGGCAAGGGCAAGGTGTCAAAAGCAAGCATACAGGTGCTGGTGGAATGCCTGGGCTAGACACACTGGCTGAGTGTATTGGCCCCAACCGATTACGCTTGCCTGGGTTGCACTGCAGGCTCAGCTATCACAGCTGCACAAAGGCAATGATGAATGCATTCTGGTCAATTTGCAACACTTGTTGTCCGCGCTGAGTGCACGTTTCCTCCTTATCCAGCACACTCTTAATGCAAGATAACCATTCACTTGTCCCAGCTCCACCCCCCTTTCATGTAAGGCAACCATGTTGCACTCCCTATCTGCACCCTGTGCTCACAATCACAGGTTCTGGTGCATGGCCCTCCTGGGAGATGCTGCGTAGCCGCAACGTGGCGGGAGAGGTGCACGAGCTGCTGGCTGATGCAAGGGCCTGCTACAAGAGGAGGGGCGGCGTGCTGGCCATGCAGGTGTGTGCAGGTGTGGGCTGAGCTCGTCACTGAGATTAGAGATTGTGCACGTGGCTCGAGCATGCAGGCCATGCAGGTGCGCGCTTGCTGTTGGGTTGCATGACCTGCTGATCCAATTGCTGCATTGCCATGGCCCACAGCCTACAACTGCAAACCAGGAGTATCTGTTAAGTGTAGCATGTTTGTGGTCAAGGCCTGTGGAAGCCGCTGTCAGACGTGACACATATGCACCAAGTGCAAAAAACATGCCTGCTCGCTGGGCTGGGCTGCATTAGCCTGTTGGGACAGCAGGCACTGCAACTTTTCATGGAGTTTGCATGACAGGTGCTGCCAGGTGCACTGATTGCGCTTGTGCTTGTGACCCGGCCCTACATGCTGCGCAGATAGAGAACACGTTGAAGTTTGCGCGACTGCTGGTTGGCTTGCATGGCCGCTCATCGAAGCGCGAGGTGCAGGAGCTGGCGGCATGGGTGGTGGAAGCGGGAGCTTCGCTGCATTTCCTGGAGGACAGGCTGGTCGCACTGTCAGAGGCAGCGCAGGTGTGCCTGAGTGTGTGTGCTTGGTGGATTGTCGGAGCCGCCCGGGGCAGGTGTGGCAGTGGGGATAGGCTGGCTGTGTCGTAAGAAGAGGCAGGCAGTGCTGCTGGATGCGTGAGCCATCTTGTTGCAAGTGCAGTGCGCAGGGCTGTGTGGGGTGCATAGGTCAACAGATGCGCAGGGCATTGGGACAATCACAACAGCCGCAGACAGCAGTGGTACCTTTCCATTCAACTTCACGGTACTTGGTTGAGGATGGCCTTGGTACATGGCAGTGTTGCACTGCGTGGAACGGGCTGTCTTGATTCAGGAGCTGCTGATAGGTTATTTACATGGGCACCAGAGGTACCCTGGGTGTGCAGGGAATAGGGTACAAGGGCACCAGAGGTATTGTCGGTGAGCAGGGAACAGGGTACAAGGGCACCAGAGGTACCCTCGGTGTGCAGGGAATAGGGTACAAGGAGGAGCCTGGAATACAATTGACGGCCACTGCTGTTACCTTAACCAAACCTTGTGGCTTACACGATATGCTTATGCCGAGTCCACAGTATGTTCTCTTGCGCCCTATGCCCAGCGTCGTGATCACCCCCAAATCCCTGCTGCGCGGCGCAGATGTACGGTGCGGTGGGGTTGGTGCGGCGGCGCGCGCTACTGCTGTGGGTCGCCACAGACATGGCACGCGGCATCGACAAGCACGAAATGCTGCGGCTGGCAATCAAGGGCACAGAACCACCTGAGGATGAGGGTCACCTGACTACGCATCAGGTGGGTTGGCTGAGTGAACGCTTTGGCGACCGGGTAGTTGGGTGGACAGGTCAGACTTGTGGCTGGCGTTGTAGGTGCAGGTGAATTACAACGTCAGCCCGGCACCTGCATCGCATGAATACACAGAATAACGCTGGCAGATGCAAGCAGCATCCAGCGGGTGCAGTACACGCTTGTCAGCCATGATGCAAGAACGCAGCTGGCATGTGGTGCCGATGCGTCTGCAGACCGCTGGTGTTGCGAATTGCTTCAAACCATGCTCGCACGCCCCCCACCTCTGCAGGACCCACTGTGGCTCGACAGCAGCGCCAGGCTGCACTGGGCGCTCAAGCAGTCGGGGCTGTCAGCACAGGCCTGGAGCGCTGCAACGGGACACGGCACAGCTGCAGTAGCAGCCTGCGCTCCTGGCCCGCCTACCCTGCAGCAGCCAAGCACCACCACTACCACTGCCTCCGCCACTGCAGCCAGCGCTGCAGCCAGTGCGGGCAGCCTTAGCGCTAGCCTGGCCCACAGGGGCGCGGCATGGCCTTCAGTTCAGATAGCGATGCAGGACATGCTGCTGCAGGCCGCCCGCCAGACAGGCGTGCCGAGCGAGGCGTGGGACGCGACGGCTTTCATACTCAGGTCAGCCTTGTGCTGCACCAGTGGGTGTTGGTGTGTGGAATTGTGGTCTTGCTCAGCCCTAAACCCTAAAATCCTGCTCAAGCCACATTGTGTCTTGCATCTCTGGCCAACTGTGGCTACCCGCCAGCCCCCCAGGGCAGGCTGGCCGCCTGCTTATGGTTTGCTTCCGCATCTTCAAGCACACAGAACAAGCCCTCTCACCCTGTTCCACCCACTTGGACCCCCCTCGCAGGCACCAGCTCCACCACCTGCCTACTGCGTCGCATGCGCCCATGCTGGAAGGGCTCACGCTCGCCGCCTCGGCCATGCCGCCCAAGCTGCGGTTGCGTCCCGGCCTGGGCCCGCCCTGCCCCTTGGCGAGGCTCAAGCGCATTCTGCCCCTTGCACCACCGCGGCAGCCGCTGCACATACAGGGCCTGCTCGGGTGCACCAGCAGCCGGGATGTGGCAGAAGGGGCGAGCGAGGGAGGGGTGGTCAAAGTGAACAGCGATAGCCCCTTCATCTTCAACGCAAACGAGAAGCGTAAGGCCGTCAAGGAGAAGAGCAAGAGAGGGGGCAACGGCAAGGACAGGGACGCCGAGCTTGTGCTGCAGGGAGAATGGGTGAGCTGGGCTGACTGGGTCCAGATGAGGTGTTATGATGGTGAATGGGAAAGTTACTGCATACCGAGGGGTGCTGGAGGGCGGACCAGATCTTGCTGCATTGCGCGTGTCAGTTGGGATGCAGCTGCAGGTTGCAAATGAGTGCAGAGCTTGGGAATGGGCAGTGGGGTGCGCTTGTAAGTTGATGTGGTGGTTTTGTGGCTGCTGGTGAGTGCAGGTGTGTGGTGAAGAAGGCAGGGTGGAGGTGGAGCTCATCAACCCCTTAGCAGTGCCAGTCAAGATTGACTCGCTAAGCCTTCATGTGCGGCTGACGCCAGCGGCAGCATCAGCACCAGGAGCACCTGCATCTG
Organism: Chlamydomonas urium; assembly: GCA_039880955.1. NCBI lineage: Eukaryota > Viridiplantae > Chlorophyta > Chlorophyceae > Chlamydomonadales > Chlamydomonadaceae > Chlamydomonas > Chlamydomonas urium. Next base: position 698 of record JAWZTI010000237.1, on the reverse strand, counting down.
CTGCTGCCGCCGTTGGCACCGGGCCCAGCCACTCGCCCTCGACGTCGGCGGAGCAGCAGCAGCAGGCGTCTGCGTGGCGGCCAGTGCCGACGCAGCTGGTGCTCCCAGGGCATGGGAAGCCGGTCAAGGTGCAGCTGAGGGGCACGGCCCTGGCCCCGGGTACCCTCACGCTCACCGGCCTGCGGGTGTGTGCGCTGGGCGCCCAGTGGTTCGAGCCGTTCGGCCTGCACCAACACCTGGTGAGACAAGCTCATTTTTTCCCCAGGTCAAGCCTTGCTGCAGCAGCACCTTGCACCAGTGAGGTAACCCTTGCATTGTCTTGACATGTTGAGTTGCAAGCCTGCGTGCCGCGACTGCAAGGTTTGGCTAGCCGCAGCGATTACTTGCGCTCTCCTTTCCTGCCGTGCAGCCGTCGCAGGGCCTGGGCAATGGCTTTGGTGTCGGCGGCGCGGGCGGCATGAAGGCGCTGCAGCACCGCCTGTCGAAGCCCCAAGGTAGCGCAGATGAGGCAGCCTGGCACCCGCACGAGGCGCAGACGGCAGCGCCGCTGCTCCGATGGCGCCAGGCCACGCTGACCGTACTCCCCGCGCTGCCAGCGCTGCAGCTGGTGCTGACGAGGCGCGAGCGGCGCGGCGAGGACGAGGTACTGGCGGCGGCGCCGCTGCCTGAGGAGCCGCGGGCGGAGCCGCCCCCCACTC